>CM076247.1:19087495-19129995 GCA_038380765.1 Odontothrips loti | reverse complement strand
CCTGCATGATACGTTTCCTCTTCCTCTTCCTTCCCGCGTGTGATTTGTGGAGAGTGCACCCCCCCCCTCTCTCTCTCTCTCTCTCTCTCTCTCTCTCTCTCTCTCTCTCTCTCTCTCTCTCTCTCTCTCTCTCTCTCTCTCTGCTTGTATTAAATCGGAGTCGCGCCTTTTCCGCTGCGCCGAGTGGCTCAGCGGCTGCTGACCGCCGCTGTGCTGCATTCATCTATCAGTAGCAGCAGCAGCCTTCATCTCGTTTAGCTCGACCGGGGTGGACGAGGCGGCGAGGCGGCAGCGGCGGCAGCGGCGGCAGCGGCGGCAGCGGCGGCTGCGGCGGCAGCGGCGGCAGCGGCGGCAGCGTCGGCAGCGGCGGCAGCGGCGGCAGCGGCGGCAGCGGCGGCTGCGGCGGCAGCGGCGGCAGCGGCGGCAGCGGCGGCAGCGGCGGCAGCGGCGGCAGCAGTGGGCGAACGCCCGGCGGCCGTCTCCATTCAAGCAGCCCTCCACCGGCCCCCGCCGGCCCCCGCCGGCCCCCGCCACCGCCAGGCTTTGCACGACCTTGAGCAGACAGGGCGGAGCGCCTTTGGGTCAGCGCGCTTTAATTACTGGACAGAGAGTATAAATGGGGCAAAGGGGGGCGCTGCAATTCGGCCCTTGACGCTGCGACATTTTGGCCCCGGCTTTTTCATCCCACGTCCCCTTTGTGCACCACGCGCGGTCCGCAGAGGAAAAGGGGAGGGGAAAAGGGGAGGGGAGGGCGCTGCCCTTATTGAGGCGAGGGCCTTGTAAAAGCACTTGCAACACAATGATCCTGGATTCTTAGCTGGTGGAGGGGGAAAGGTCCTCAGGGCTGTACTAGGAGCTTACCGTCTGCAAACGTTTCAGAAATATGACAGAAATGGTCCTGTCCTATCGGCGGGGGGGGGGCGCCTTATGGGAGTTTCTGAAAGTATGTAACGTGGACAATCACGCGCTAGCGACCGTGAAACTCCTAGAGTTATAATGTACGTGTTTATTTATCACTAGGTTACCCGCAGGTATTTTTCGAAACTGCGCTAAAGAATGAAATAAGAATGATCATTGAAAAAAACAATATCTTAACTGTTATACACGGTTATTATCGAAAATCTACCAAAAACAAATGCTCAAATGTGATTCATCTTACACATGGTGAGATAAAGCGCAAGTATGTGATTAGTGAAAATGCTTCACCCGCAGCAGGTGGAGCGTCGTTCTATCACAACTGGAGTGTGTTGGAATGCATAGTATTTTTGCAGTGTGCAGTTTCAGCCAGAGTGGAAGTGAGCTGTCCAGTAGCTGCAGACAAAGTTTCCTCCGACTGGATGTATACTTTTGTGAATAACCCTTCACAGAGGACGCTGGTGGCGGCCCGTCGAATTCCGGACAAACCACTCCCTCCCCATCTCGCGCAGGATTTCTGGATTAGACTGGATTACTGGCGTCGCGTCGTCGCCTTACGGCCCGAGAGGAGCCGGTCGGCCAAGAATTCTCACCCTTTTGTCTATCCAGCGACGGCGAATACTTCTTCCTCCTTCGCCTCTTTTCCCCCTTCATTGACCCCGCTCCACCACGAGGGGATCGGCAAGGGGTCCCGCTTTTATTGCAAATTTTTCTTCCCTCTCGCTCTTTTCGCCTCCTACTACTTGGCCCTTGGAGCCAGGAGAAGGTCAACTCTCTCTCTCTCTCTCTCTCTCTCTCTCTCTCTCTCTCTCTCTCTCTCTCTCTCTCTCTCTCTCTCTCTCTCCCCCCCCTCTACATCCCCCTCTCCCCACTCCCTCTGGCTTGGACTTCTGGATAGGCATAGCCCAGCGTTAGCAGGGGGCAAAGCTCCCAGAAGTGGAGCGTATATAGACGCGCCATGCGTCCTGCGACGGAAATATTTGCACTGGCGTCCTTAACGCTCCCTGAGCGACGCAAATACCGCGATCCCAATCGGGGAAAGTATCAGAGCCGGCATCGTTTTGCGACCTTGGCTCGAGAAGTGGCCGGGTGGTGCTCCTGCCTTTGACTTGCCCGCCGGCGCCACCTCCGCTTGGCTTCGAAAAAGGTGGCAAGGCACATAGATACGGCGCAGGCGGAAAAGTGTGCAGTTAGGCAGGGTAAGTGTAATCACGCTGGCGGGAAAGAAATCACACACTTCTCAAAAGTCGTCAATTTATCCAAAACCTTCAAAATTGATGTTTTTTGGAAAGTGTGTTTTTTTTTTTACGTGCTGCATTTTTTTTAACCTGCTAGACCAGAGACTGGACAACTAGAGGCTTCACAGTGCGGTGAACTCCATTCGCACCCACAGTTCTGACCGGACGGCAGGACGTCGCGCTGCGCAGTTAGCAGTCTCCGACGCCCATTCATTGAGCCGCTAGGTGGCGGGAATCGCTCGACAGTCGTGTGAATCGAGACCTGTTGAAGACGACGAAGGAAGTGAGTGGGGCTGGGCCTGGCCGGGTCGGGCCGTGTCTGGCGGCGGGGGCTCGTGGGGCCGACCGGGCCGCCGCACATCGCGTGATTGGAGCTAATACCAAGCGGAGGGCGTATATCACTTTGGCGCGTCGGTCCGCATCAAGGCGTCTCGGAGGTCCTCAGCATCCTGGACCCGCGGCCGGGGCCCCGCCGCAGCAGGCAGGACGAGACGACCTTTGTCAATACTCCCTGCCCTCTGTACACACTCGGCACTTTCGACTTTTTACGTGCATTATTGTGCGTACTTTTTTATTTTTTGTTGTGCGTAATGCGTACATAATATCCCGTGTGTAAATATTTTTTACATGACTCATCCTTGGGATGCAAAAAAAGTTTGTAATTTCTAATCCACTGTTACTTTTAGAGGAAGAGATTCTAATGTATTTTTTTTTTGCCGAAGCAGTGCGCCGCTCCTAAAGGTTTAAAATTTCCAACTAAATTTAATTTTTCAATGTGGTTGAGGAAGGTTTTCAGAGGGGTGGCTCTGACCCGGAAAATGTGCACAGAACAAAAATGATTATGCCCCTGTCCGTCGGTTCAGTCGCCTTGTGGTTCCGATGTCGGTCAAACACGCCAGGGCACGAAAGAGAGCAGGGTCCCAGGGTAAGCGGAGGCTGAGCCGGACCACCGCTACACTCCATCCCTGCGGCTTGGGGCCGCCCATGGGCCAACTCACGCTGGGGAGCGAGACCATAAGTTGCCTTGTTTGTCTTTGCGCGCTGATACAGCCGGGCCTCACACGACACTCTGGCGCAGGAGTGGAAAGGTAAGGAAGAGAATGGGGAGCGAGGGCCGCAAAGTTGAGACGAAGGAGTCGGGGGGTGAGGTGGAACGGAAGACTATCCGAGATGTGGAAGTTAATGGGCAGAGATCGGATCCCTGGAGGACATAACTTACGTGCCGCCTCCACATGCGGAGACTAGTCACAGAACATCGTCAAGATATTCCTTTCCATTTAATGGTGCAGGCCCTCCGTAGCAAATTCTGCGGCTTGTAGACAAGAGCATTCAAATTTGGAATCTGAGAGAAAGTGCCGCCGTACACGGAGAAAAAAGATTAGTGGTTGCAACTAATTTTTGAGTTGATTTTCACACAAGCAGTAAATTTTTGTTCGGAGAAAAAACGAGACAGGCATGGAGAACGCTTTAGCGTCGTAGGACAGACTCGTTCTTTGAGTTTTGAAGGAAAATGAAGTTTTTCGAGATTTTCATAATTTAATGTTTTTGGTTCTCATATTTACGAACAATTTCTGTACAATCAGTATTTGTGATTTTTTTTAAAATTCTGTGTTTTTCTCGCGTCTTAACTGGACTTAGCCACTGATCTAATACTCCGAGCGCTGCAGAGTACGCGAAAAGTGATTGTTGACTGCGGGCGACGGCTGGTCCCAAGACAAACTTCCACCGATCTGCGGTTTTTTTTATTTTTGTTTTTCAGAAATCTTATGTCATTTTTGAAACTAGATCAACGCCCAACCAAAACGCCCCCAAAACAGAATCCCTCCGTTACGCAGTTTTCGAGATGAATCGGGGTCTTAACTGACAGGGCGAGCGCAATACTCGTTCTTTTTTTTTTTTTTTTGCTTCTAAAGTCATAGTCGTAGTAGAGGAAGAAAAGAACGAGTAAAAAGTGGTTTAGTGCCCGCATCGAAAGTATCGTTTGTGCAAATAAAATTCCAGCAAATTTTAGCTCTCCGAACAAAAACTTACTGCTTGTCTGAAAACTAACTTAACAAGACAGGCACGGAGAACGCTTAGCGTTCTAGGACAGACTCGTTCTTTGATTTCTGGGGGAAAATAAGGTTTTTGAGATTTTCAATGTTTAATGTTTCAATGTTCTCAAATTTTCAATTTTTGCAATCATTATTTGTTATTTTTGAAAGTCTGTGTTTTTATCACATTTTAACTGAACTAAGCCACTGATCTACTACTCCAAGCCCTGCAGTGTACGCGGAACGCGAAAAGTGTTTGTTGACTGTGGGCGACGGCTGGTCCCAAGACAAACCTCCACCGATCTGCGGTCTCTATAGCAACGAGTATTTTTGTTTTTTAATTTTCAGAAATCTCATCTGTCATTTTTGAAACTGCATCAATGCCCAACTAAAACGCAACCAAAACAGAATCCCTCCGTTACGTAGTTTTCGAGATGAATAGGGGTCTTAACTGACAGGGCGAGCGCAATACTCGTTCTTTTTTTGCTTCTACGTCATAGTCGTAGTAGAGGAAGCAAAGAACGAGTAAAAACTAGTTGCGACCACTAATCTTTTTTGTCCACGAACGTACGTGCTTTGGAAATTAATGTGATCGTCGTCGGTACATGAACCCTTTTCCACGTCCCACGCATGCGCAGTGCCGCTGCCTGGCTGCGCCAACGCCGACCGCGTGATGACGGCAAACGATGGCAACTCCACAAAATATACGAGCGCCGGACGGCCAACAGGCGCAAACTTCGCCCTGCAAAACTTTAACACGCATCGTCTATTCCGAATGTGTTTTTCGCGACGGAATCACAAAATCGCATTAGGCCCGGGCCCGCTCCCGTTGGGAAGGGCAGAGCTCGCAGGCGCAGCGGCGCGCAGCTCCTGGCAGTATGTGACGTACACACCAAGTCAACAACTTTTCGTGCCCCAGCTCCGGCAGCATATTAGTGTGAGATTGTCCCCGCCTCGGCTACTCATTAGTTTCACCGGCTGACTCGCCCCAGCCATGAACGAAGTACTATATTATGAGGAATTATACGTACTACAGATATCATAATGGGGTATTGTAGGGTTATATGAAGAACTCTTTAACTCCTGAAACACAGGTTCTCATCCGAACACCTCTAGGACCTTTATCTTCTAGACTTAAAGCATTCAGAAACAGAGGGACTAGAACTTTCTTTTAACGATTCAACTAACCATTACTTTCTTTCCGCACTGGATCTTAATTGATGAGAGGTGAGACCACCCTTCCGTCTGTCCACAGCAGACGCAGTTAGTATGCTAGCGGGCCGGGCGCCGTGGGCGCAGCCGGGCATGCAGTGTGGGCGCCGCGTAGGGGCACTCCTGCAGCCCACGCCCCGCACGGAGGACAGAGCTCGGGCCCACGGACGGCGCGACGAGCCTACTGTTCGCTCAGCGCGCGCGAGAGGTAGAGGGAGAAGAGAAAGAAAGTTTGTGTGTGTGTGAGAGAGAGAGAGAGAGAGAGAGAGAGAGAGAGAGAGAGAGAGAGAGAGAGAGAGAGAGAGAGAGAGAGAGAGAGAGAGAGAGAGAGAGAGAGAGAGAGAGAGAGAGAGACGTAGTGAAAAGAGAGCCATGCATCCGTGAGGAGCTCCTGTGGCAGCAGCCCCCATTGAAAAAACAGGGAAAAGAAAGCAGCGGTCTGGTCTTTAGAGCAGCGCACCATGCTGCCTAGCGGCTGCCCTGGGCTGGGCTGGGCACCCCTGGGCCGCGACCTGGCCCCTCGTCCTGGCGCCCCGGGCCCCGGCCGTGCGCTGCCCGTCGATGGCTCTTCTGTCCGCCGACTCATGGAGTTGCGGATTATTTCTAGTCGAAATTGAATTTGCGGAATATTAATCCTAGCCTCGGAATGCGTAGCTTTAAAACGACCCCCTAGCCCCTACCCCCGCTAAGATGGGGCCTGATCGTAGCGCAGCAGCGGGGGTCGTAACGAAATGAGGTGCCGTCCAAAGTGCGCGGAGCGCGTGAGAACGGCACCAGGATCGATGGGCTGCACTACGCTGGCGAAGGAGGCTGCGAAGGAGGCGCCGAGGCCGACGGGGTATTCACCCTGGACTTTCGAGTACTCTGCGCTGTGTACCGCGCCGGCTACGCCTTTCGGATGGGGCGTTTCAGTGAGGGGGTGTATTGCCCCCCCCCCCCCGGGGGGTGCGGGGGGTGTCAGTGATGTAACCCCTGCGAAGTGCGCCCTGATCCCAGGCCCTTTGTCCATCCCCTAGGGCCCCCGCTGGGGCTCCCCGCGGCCCCGTGACCATTGGTCTATGACGCCCCGTCTCTATTTTTGCTATCCGCGCGGCGGCGGAGGTTCGAGTGGCGGCGCGGGACTGCGAAAATTAAATCGACGAAAGAGGAATAAGATGGCGGTGTGGGCGGTGTGAGAGGGAGTGAGAGAGAAGGAGAGAGAAGGAGAGAGAGAAGGAGAGAGAAGAGAGAGAGAGAGAGAGAGAGAGAGAGAGAGAGAGAGAGAGAGAGAGAGAGAGAGAGAGAGAGAGAGAGAGAGAGAGAGAGAGAGGCGCGAAGAAAGGAGCTTAAGGAAGAGGGGGTAGTGGTGGTGGTGACGATAAGAGATGGCTTTTCATTGCCACGCTGCTGCGCCCACTCCGGGCGCGTCCGCACCAGATGAAACGAATGTATTGTACTGGCTTTTGCACTCGCCCCCTTCCCTTCGCCTGGCCGACTTTTTCTCCTTTTCGCCTTCTGCCCCCCTTCAGTGTCGACTCTCCTATGGACGGGTCACAGTCGGCACTACCACATCCCGTCGGGTCCTGAGCTGGCCGAGTGAATGGGTGGTTAATTCAGCGATGAAATTAGTCCCCACCTATTAAGTAAGTCCGAATTTCCTCGCACTCTGAACCCTCGAATGGTGATGCTGAGGGGAAAGGGAGAGGGCTGGGTAGGAGAGGGGGTCGGTGGGTTGCGGCACACAGGTGTTCAATCTCCAGTAAACATCCGATGAATTCAAAGAGACACTCAACTTGACCATACTTTATTCAGTGCGATAGTGTTTCAAAGAGAATTGGACACACAAACTCGGGGTTGTTTCAGCCAGTCAGCGCTTCTATATTTAAGGGGCTGGGCCGACGCACGAGGAGCAAAAAGAAGTACTGGTGAGAGAGAGAGAGAGAGAGAGAGAGAGAGAGAGAGAGAGAGAGAGAGAGAGAGAGAGAGAGAGAGAGAGAGAGAGAGAGAGAGAGAGAGAGAGAGAGAGAGAGAGAGAGAGAGAGAGAGAGAGAGAGAGAAGAGAGAGAGAGGGTCGATCCCGAGGCTTCTGACGGTACTTGATGAGTCTGCTGCTGATCCGAACCCTGATCCCTTATCCATCCAGCACCGAACCCCCCCCCCCCCCCTCAGCCCGGGGCTCTGCCGGAGAGGGGGTATGTGTGTTACGGGTGTGTTGAGAGGGACGGGATGTGCGGCGCGCATGCGTGTGTATGAGTAGTGGTGAGAGCAAAATCTGGGCTGACAGCAGCAGAAGAATCCGGCCGCCGCTCGGACACACACAGGCAGGGCTCGGCCGAGAGGTGCCCCTCGTGATATCGACTTGGACCAGCTTCAGGCACCCCGGCCCAGTGTTGGCGCTCCCAGTATGCGGCAGCCGCAGCCCCCCTCCCCCGCCTCGCACACGACACGGCACGTGGCATCCGTATTCCGATGTCGTCTCCCTCTCGCGTTTTCCCCCAAATTGTTTCACGGCACGCGCGCGCTGAAACGACACTGAAACGCGGCCGGCGATGCAGCCGGGGCCAGCCTGCTGGAGAACCTGCCTGGAGCCGGTACCCGGCAGCGTGGCAGACCCGACAACCCGTCTTTATAACTCCCTAAGCGTCAGCCCGTCTGTGTGCCTTGAGGGGTCCCTCACTCGTGATGCGAGCGTACCGTGATCTAAAATCAAAATTATAGATTTTTTGATAATTTTTTTTATTATTTTTCTGATTCTGTCTGGTTTTTCTCTAATTTTTCTGAAATTTTCCGACATTTTCCCGCTTGATTTTTGTCTGATTATTTTTTTTTGGGGGGAGGGAGTGCGTTGATATTTTTTCATTTTTTTTTTTTGAGCGATCAGGGACCCCTCGGTGCGTCCCCTCGACGCTGTTGCCCGCGCTGCTGCTGTTGCCTCATCGGGGGTGTAGATGCGGGTGGTGGGGGCGGGCGGCGCCGGCGGGAAGCCACTTGAACGGCGCCGCTCATCATGAAGCGCGCTGGACACACCGCATTCGAACGCTATCGCCGGTTCTCTCACACCCACTCTCCCAGACCAACATCAGCTGCTCTCTATCTCGCTGGCCCTCTGTCTCTATCTTTCTGTCACTGTCTCTTTATTCCTTTTCTCTATCTCTCTCGAAGAAAACGTCAGCGTGGACTACGCAGTAGTGGAGCAGGGGGGAGGAGTGACATGTCCCCGTCCACCGCCGGTCCCCGCCGGTCCCCGCTGGTCCCCTCCGTACAACCTCCGTCGTTCCCTAACGACCGCTCCGCGGCTCTTACCCCGTCCGTGTCGCAGAGAACCACCGCCGCTCCCACCCACGGCCCGGCTTGCACTTGCCTGCGGCGCTGCCCCGACATCGGCCGCATCGGCGTCTGCTCCGTATAACCGCTCACCTGTGCGCCGGAACCCCTTTTCAGAGTAGATCCACGAGCAAGCTCGCGGTCGCCTCGGGATACGCGAGAAGCTTTCCTGCCAAAAGAAATAGCTCGTGTTTCCTTGGAGAAAGCATTGCAGACTTTTCACGAGTCAGCACTGAGAGAAATGATTCGGCGTACGGACCAAATGTTTGGTTATCAGGCCTGAAGTGGGAACAAATCAAACATTTCGGACGTAGGGACGAAAACTTCAGACGGCGTCAATAACGCTTTAGTGACGACGTCCGCAGTTTTCGTCCCTGCGTTTTAAGTTTTTGTCCCTACGCCAGAAGTGTTAAATTTGTTCCCACTTCAGGCCTGATAACTAAACATTTGGTCCGTACGCCGAATCATTTCTCTCAGTGAGTTATTTTGAAAATGAAATAATGCAGAATGGTTTGTGCCGGAGATTTCGTGGTCTGTCTGACGCGTGCTCTGGTGGGAAACTCTTTGTGCTCAGCTGTCACCCGGTCTATTAGCTGCTCTCGGGGCTGCTGCTGCTGCTGCTGCTGCTGCTGCTGCTGCTGCTGCTGCTGCTGCTGCTGCTGCTGCTGCTGCTGCTGCTGCTGCTACGCCTTGTGCTATCTGCCGTGCCGCCCCCACCACGGCGCCAACAGCTCATGAGATGGGATGGGGGTGGTGGGGCGGGGCGCGCAGCGCTGCTAAGTTGTGGGGTGGGTCGGGGGCGGAGGTCGGGGGTCGAGCGGCGCGGGTAAACATTCAGCTCAAGTATTTCATCTCAGCAGCAGCGGAAACAGCGAGCGGGTGAGAAGGGAGGGGGCAGCGGGGCAGCTCTGGAGGGTCACTAAGAAGAGAGGGGGGGGGGGGGGTCTGGCTTGGCCGGCCCGACAAGAATTCGCCCGAGAGAGAAGGGAAACAAGGTACGGTGGGAGTGTAGGCGGCGGAGAGTGAGAGCGAAATCAATCGGGCGCACAACGCGAAGAGGCGAACGCGCTTTGTGTGGCAGAAATCGCGGAGTCGGAGCAGGGCGTGCGCTCAAAAGTCACTATAAGCACCAAACGGCATAGGTCAAAGGGGCGTCCCAAAACAGTGCCTCCCGATACTTCTGCCAGATAGTGCTAGCACTGTGACTACCCACCCTCACGGAGAAACAAGACAGGCATGGAGAACGCTTTAGCGTTCTAGGACAGACTCGTTCTTTGAGTTTTGAGGGAAAATACCGTTTTTCGAGATTTTCACAATTTTATGTTTTGGGTTCTCATATTTACGAACAATTTCTACACAATCAGTATTTCTGATTTTCTGAAAATTCTGTTTTTCTCGCATTTTTACTGGATTTAGCCACTGATCTATTACTCCGAGCCCTGCAGAGTACGCGAAAAGTGATTGTTGACGGCGTGCGACGGCTGGTCCCAAGACAAACTTCCACCGATCTGCGGTCTCTAAATACGAGTTTTTTTTTTTTTTTTTTTTTTTCAGAAATCTAATATGTCATTTTCGAAACTAGATCAACGCCCAACCAAAACGCCCCCTAAACAGAATCCCTCCGTTACGCAGTTTTCGAGATGAATCGGGGTCTTAACTGACAGGGCGAGCGCAATACTCGTTCTTTTTTTGCTTCTACGTCATAGTCGTAGTAGAGGAAGCAAAGAACGAGTAAAAAGAGCGGTCGCAACTGATTTTTAAGTCGATTTCATGTAAGCAGCAAATTTTTGTTTGGAGGACGAAAATTTTGTTGCGGGAACTAAATTATAGTTGCACCATCGCAACGTTAGTTGCTCCAACAAAAACGTTCGTTGCGGGCACTAAACAATTTTTTTTCTGCTTTTGTCTCTTTTAGCGAACCTCTGCGTTGGAGCAACTAACGTTGCGTTGGTGCCACTAAAATTTAGTTCCCCCAATTTAGTTCCCCGAACGAAAACTCACTCCTCGTATGAAAATCAACTCAAAAATTAGTTGCGTACCACTTTTTTTTTTCTCCGTGTCGTGTCGGCGGTAGAAGTCACCGGTAGCGTTGTGATTTCCCCAGCGAGCCGTTTGCCGGGCACGTCGTATGTGTAATGCATGCTAACGACCGTCGCTGACGATGGACGGTGACGCGACGCGACCCCTCCAAGACCGGCTGCTATTCTTCTTTCCTAAAGTGGTATTTGTGCGCCGTCGTCACCAGCAGGACGGCTCGACGCGGCGGGGGGATATGAAACACTCCGCTTGAAAGGGACTCCATATGCCAGCGAGGTCATCTCTGCTGCACCTCTATTACGACGAGTTTTCCTCCTCCATGCGACGAACTCAGCGCCAGTGAGAGCGCCTTCAATAAGTGATGAGAATCCTGATGGAAGCCATATGTGAGCTCTGGTTCTGATAGACGGACGGCAGGGCAGATCTGTATGCACACCGCGGCGCGGGAGCGGTGCGACGGGACGTCGGCACCACCACCACCACTGCCGTGCCCAAACAATTGTCAGGCAGGTGAAGCAGCCGACGACAAAAATAACTCCTCTGTCATAGGGTATTTCGGAGAAGGTCCAAACCGGCAGTGAAGAAGATGTGGACTGCGTCCAGGTTACGGATATAAAATTTCCCTATGATATTTTCGCGCATAGGCATGGTAAGTTAATAACAAACCAATACAATGCCTTTGATTTGTTCGCAACTTTCCGCACAAAAATCGTGACACCAGTGAGCACAGCACAGCGCGCTAGTTGGGCATTGTGTGGGGTTGACCTATGGGTTGACGTAAAGTACCCACCCGCCTCAAGGTCGGTCCCCGGCGCTGCTGGACCCCACTCCCACTAGTGGAGAGCCATTATGGCTGCCCTGCAATCCCTTCACCACCAGTCAACGCGCACGGACAGCGCACGGATGCTGCACGGATGCTGGGCTGGCATGTCGGGCGGCGCGGCCGCTAGCATTCCGGACTGATTCTGCTCTCTGCCGTCCGCACGTCCGCTGTCGTGCTCACGGCTTAACCAGGGGTCCGGGCTGGGCCGGGGCCGAAAGGGTGCGGCCTCGGTATGGCATGGCGGCAGCGGCCGTGTAGTGTGCTAGCGGCCGAGTGGCACTGGCTAGGCCTACTGCCGCAAAGGTGGCGACCGCGAGAAAGAGCTTGAGAGAGAGCGCGCGAGAGAGAGCGAGAGAGAGAGAGAGAGAGAGAGAGAGAGAGAGAGAGAGAGAGAGAGAGAGAGAGAGAGAGAGAGAGAGAGAGAGAGAGAGAAAGAGAAAGAGAAAGAGGGAGGATTTTTAAATTTAAAAAATAGTGTATGGGGGGGGGAGTTCTTTTTATTGCTCGCTCTCTGCGAACACGGCTTCCAACGCTGGCGCTACTCCGCGTCGCAGAGAGCGAGAATTGGTCTAAGCCCAAAATGTAAAAACGTTCAGTGTGGCTTAGCGTCGGTTTGGAAATGTGTGGAACGTTACGTGGGGTATCGAAGGATAGGTATTGATGCAGAGAACGTGCGTGATTATATTATAGACCATGAATAATCAAAATGAAAAATATTTAAGCAAAAAGTAAAATTTCCCTGCCTTACGAAGAAAGTTTTGTATTGCAATTACCCACTAAATGTGTGGGATACACAAGGGAGTAAAAGTAGTTCGTGGGAAAATAACTGCTGTGATCGGAAAGTAGTGAATTTTGTCAAAAACGGAGTGAAATTAGGAAAAAACGCCAGGATGTAGACCACCTATCGTACTCAGGGCCGCTGAGGGCGCGGATCCGTCAAGGAACGTATTGTCGGGGGGTTCGCAAATCACTGCAGATGAAAGTTCATAAGCCAAACTTGAGGTGGCTCGACTGATGACGGCACTGGAAGGCCGTTAGGATCCATTATCATAGACCAATATTACTAACCAGTCATACCATAGACCAATCATACGCTCCCCCTCTTCTTTTTCGCTAAACGTCAGGTGTGGCTCGACAATAGCGCGAGTCATACCCCTCGCGAGGGGAGATCCCTTGCGAGGCCGCACCCTCCGGACCCCGCGACCAACCGACGGCGGCAGCAGGCCGTCTGCCTGCTCCCGTCCGATCGTCCCGCGATTCGCGAACTATAAATTAAACCCCGAACTCTGCTCTGGGCTCAGTCCGACGGAGACCGCAGACGACACCAGAGCTCCCTCCCCGGCTCGCAAAGGACTACATAGAGACCGAACCAACAGCCCTGCCCCGAGAGAGAGAGAGAGAGAGAGAGAGAGAGAGAGAGAGAGAGAGAGAGAGAGAGAGAGAGAGAGAGAGAGAGAGAGATCTAGCGACTCCAACTATATTGGACAACAGTGCGTCCAGAAGGTATGAAAATAAACTGTTTACGCTATTGCGCATTCTCAAATACTAGTATTATTCCACATCGAACCCTATTCTCCGAATCTAGAACCCGAGGCTTGAGTCTCAAGTTGATAAGCCAGACTCACACAACGAGGCGGACACCTCCTCCATCGGGGCCGGATCTCCGTCTTGAAGTGCCACCACCAGGACGATAGCGCGAGGAGGCGGACAGATTGATCCAAATCCAAATCTGCTACCAGGTTTATTCCGGTTGCGAATTAAAGTCAGAATCAAAAGATGCAAAGAGCGAATTAACCCATGGACGCTGCGGCGTCCACCTTCTCCCTTGTTATTATTATTATTATTATTATGGCACAACAAAAATGAAACAAACTGTCACACACCACAAAGCGGTAAAGCGTGACATGAAAGAATTTTGTTGGTGCAATATTTAAAATGCGGTAGCGGTATAATAGCGGAAAAAAGTACATTTTTTCAATAAATAATAAAACAAAGATAAAAACAGTATGGTAGGCGAGAAAGAAACTGGATAGGAGAATGAGAAGGGGTGGGGTTGAAAGAGAGAGAAAAGGAGGGGGAGGGGAGCGAAGAGGCCAGCGGCCTGAGGAAGGAGGGTGTCTGTCTCAGGCAGCAGCATTGTGGGCGGGCAGGGGCCTCGGCCAGGTCCTCGCGGCCGTGGCCGTGATGAGGTGGTGGAGGTAATGTAGAGGCCGGCGCTGCGTGACTCGGCCTCCCGGCACTAAGCTACGCCATGGCTACGCCGCGCTCGTAACGTAACCCTCCGACCCTCTGGCCGTACTGCACTGGCCGCGTACAGTGGGGTCGTGCCGTCTGACCTACCCCAAATCCGTTGGCAGTGCTGTCCCGCCCGCCGGTCCCCGTCGGCCAGGGTCCAGCCCCTCTTGAGCCTCTCGTACCCAGTCGGGAACGCGACACGCACCCGTCAGCCGCACGCACTGTTGTCCGTGACTCCCAGCGGGGACCAGCCAGCAGCAGTCACCGGCATTCTGCCCGCGCTGCCGCGCCAGTGCGCCTCCAAAAGCACCCACTCCACGGCCACTCGTACTCCCGCGGTACCTTATTGTGTCTGCGCCCGTGAATCTGGCAGGCGGGGCGGGGAAGTCAAAGACGTAGCAGCGTCGGCACGCGGAAAACACCGCGTTGATCTACATCACGCATTTAAAAAAAAGTTCGTATTCGCAAACGAATCTTTTCAAGATGGCTCTCCCAACAACATTTTTCGCGTACGTATGTCTTGTTTTGTTACGAAAGATACGTTGAGGGAAAAAAATGTTTTTCCTGCGTGGTCTTGGTCCGTTTTACAGACGTCATAAACTGTCTAAAAATAAAGAGGCCAGGAGATGGAACCGGCGGCGCGTTCCCTCTGCGACTCATTGGCATCGGTGTATTACGGGCGGCTGTCTGCGCGTCTGTCAGTTGAACGTCGAACCCAGGTCTCCTCCGGAACACGCTACATGTGTGTGTGTGTGTGTGTGTGTGTGTGTGTGTGTCAGATCCGTTCCGCCTGACGGCACACCACCCGACTGCTGCCTGCTGTTCGACTCCTGGTGTTCCATCCTGGCTCTGCCCGCCCGCCGAACCACATTACTGCTGTACCTCGCAGCCAACCGGCACATGCAAGATGTTTCTTCCTGAGAACACGGGAAATTGTCGTTCTGCAACCAAATCGCTGGAGGGACATTTATTTCATTTCAATTATCATAAAAATAAGAAATAGGATTACATTCAAACACACCAGAGTAATTTTAAAAAGCTTTTTATTTTTGTTTTCTTTTTGCAACAGAGTATACTGGAGAAGCACGAGTACTTCCGTTTTGTGCTCTCCGAAGTACGCTATTCGGTTTTTATTGCTCCGGATACCCTCGTGTCGTAAACAGATTCCTGGTTGGCCAAACAAGGCACCAAGTAGTTCGCCCCTGTCTGGGTGCCTCGCCCGGGCCGGTCCGCTGCAGGAGCTGCAGGTGTCAGTGGTCAGGCGGTGCCACCCGGTGCCCCTTCCCACGACGATGCGATGCCCATGTCTCACGGCGCTTTGGCACGTCTTTAATAGACGTTTCCATTGAGACTTGGAAACGGAAGCTGAAGAACAAAAACACTTCCAGATCGGAAACTCCGGAGGGCAGGTAATGAGAAACTTGAATAGCGTTTTTAGGGAATTTGGTGAAAATTTCACATATTTGGGGCGGCCCTTCTCTCGAGAGTTTCCGGTCTGGAAGTGCTTTTGCTGTTCAGCTTCCGCTTCTGAGCCGCGCTGGAATCCTCTTGGCTCTCTTCGGTTATTTTTTCCGACAAAATTTATCACACCGAATGTCTTGACGGATAACAGCGGGTTGACGATTCTGTTCGGCCTCTGGTCAAAACGTCCGATTTTCGGTCGAGTCGCCTGAGCTGTTAATCGACTTTCCCGACTGTACTGTTTCATGACTCATGCGGCGGGTCAAGTTTAGCAACATAATTAAAGCGGTCCGTTTCAGCAGGCATGTAGGTAGCGAGAATTACACAGGGCAAGAGGAAACAATTACCACCGAGTTTGGTTGGACGTGGGGAGGGTGCCGTCGGTGATATCGTCTGGTAAACCAATGGCAGAGCCCGACTGGAGTGTTCTACTGGCCCTGCTTGGGTGGACAACTTTCTACAGAGAGGAAGGGGTGCGGACATCGGAAAGTTACGAAGAGGAGACTGGGCTGCTGCCGCTGCTGCTGCTGCTGCTGCTGCTGCTGCTGCTGCTGCTGCTGCTGCTGCTGCTGCTGCTGCTGCTGCTGCTGCTGCTGCTCTTACTTGGTGCTTAGCTGTTCCGCCGTGACTACTGCTGTTGCATAGATCGCTTTCAGCCGAGCGCACACATTCCTCCTGGTCCAAAGTTTCTTTTGATGGCCAGAAGAAAAGTCCCCTGTAACTATTTGCTGGGCCGATGGCTCAGCTTCGTCGGCTCCCCAAATTAAATTTCTATCCCGGAACTGAGGCAAAAAAGGGATGGACGTAGGGAACGTGACGACAGCGCTATAAAACTTCTTCCACGAGTAGGGGGAGAAAAAATTTGAAAAGAAAGAACTATTTGCCCCTGAATGATAATTATAATTCTTTCATACACTGTTAAATTCACAGACAGAGAAATAAAATAGAACTAACATTTCTTCGAGCTATCGACTAAATCTTGGTTAACCACTGCCAAAGTCAACTTGATTTTTTAAATCTTCTTTTTTTGTGGACTTGATTTAGTTTTTTGAGAATTACTGAAACATAAAAATCACATGTCCACATCTTTGAAACTGCAACCGTATAGGGGCGTTGTGGATAATCCCAGGCCCATATTTGATGACATTTCCTGCGGCGTGGCCGCCGGTAGTTCGTGTTTCCCTGGAGTGTGCTGCATATTTAACCCGGTGCGGCCAGTGCCAGGCGGTGCCAGGCGGTGCCAACAGGCAGGTCCTCTTGCGGTGCGGCTTCTAGTGGTGAAAACTTTTAACGAAGCACCTCTGCTGAGTGCCATAGTGAGCACTGCAACGGCGCAGCGGTTGTGTCACGCTCAGCGCACGTAGTGTCCTCGACAAACAGTGCTTTGTCGAGGTGGCGTAAAAGAGAAAAAACCTACAAGAACAAAACACACAAACCTTTATGATTTGATCGGGTTGAACTATATTTCGCTACGGTGGGTTGTCAAGAAAACCACTCGCACTCGCCAGGATCTGAAACCGGACGGGAGGTAAGTTATGGTCTTCGCAGGGCACTTATTTCCCGCATTTATGGTTCTCAGCAAATTTGAGAGAATGGCTTCACCCTTACGCATCGATCCTTGAAAACTAGACGGTCGTGTTTTAAGCTGGTCGCGTAAAGGGTCGTGTCTCGGAGAGGCTACGTACACCGTCGTAACTGTAATATTTTGACAACTCGAGATTTTGATGCCAAACGATTGTGAATGGTCTGAAACGTCGAGAAATGTAAAAATCTCGAGTTGTCAAAATTTTACAGTTACGACGGTATACGTAGCCTCTCCGAGACACGACCCTTTACGCGACCAGCTTGAAACACGACAGTCTAGTTTTCAGGTGTCGGTATGTCCTAAGCGAAGCAGACGTGCGAAGGGCAGTTCGACGCGCTGGTGAGGCGAGGCCGCGCGGCGAACCCCGTACCGTACCCCATACCCCGCCGCTGGCGTCGGCGATGGACTGCTGTCTCCTCCCCTCGCCCACAGGACCCACAGGCGGGGTGGAGACGTTCTGTGTCATGGTCACCGCCTCGGCCGGGCCCAGACCAAGCCGCGCAAAAACGCGCAACCCGAGTGCAGAGCGCGCGCCTGATACGTGCCGGCGGCGCGGAGACTGGAAAGTCTCGCTTTCCAGAAACTACTACTGCTTCTGCTGCTGCTGCTGCTGCCGCTGCTGCTACTGCTGTTGTTGGCTGCCATGAGTATTGGAGCTGCTGCTGCTGCCACTGCCGCTGCAGACCGTGACCACCCCCACTCCTGACCACCTACCCCCAACCCCAACCCCCCACTCCGCCTAGCACTCACAACTCCCTTCCATCGCAACATTCCAGCGACTTGCGTCCTTGCTTTTTGGATGTGTAACTCTCTCTCTCTCTCTCTCGCTCTCTCTGTCTCTCTGTCTCTCTCTCTCTCTCTCTCTCTCTCTCTCTCTCTCTCTCTCTCTCTCTCTCTCTCTCTCTATGTCTCCCTCTTACACACACACACGCCCTCTGTCTGCCTGTCCCTTTCTCATGTGTTTTTTATGCCATATCCCCTTCTCCCGGAACAGAATTCCTTTCCATTCCCTGGGTTAAAGAACAAGAAAAGCTCTCTGCCTGCAACACGATTCGCTTAAAACACCCAAATATGCGATACCTAACTTCTCTAATCGTTCTTTTTTTATAACCTTGTTTTGTTAAATGAATGCACCTTGTCGAGGACTGGCGCGCCGAGGTGGCGTGTGGGCGCAGCATAGCCCCTGACAAAAAAGAATGTACGCTTTAAGGGGTCGGGCGAGGTACCATGGAGGGCACGCAAGGAACTAAGGTCGTGGGTGCATCGAAGGACGCTTTTGACACTGTAACCTTGGGCGCGTGGACGACCAAAGTGGGTACAAACGCGACCATGGAGCAGCTATCTTCGTAGGGGTACAAAGACGTTCTCTGGCCCCCCCAGCGATAGGAAGCGTACAAGAAGGTGCTAAGGACCGACGCGACCAAAAAGAAAAACGAGTCCAAGTGGTCTCGAACCATCATGCCTTCCCTTCTCAGCTATCGCCTTTGCTCACTGTGCTACCCAGACATCTGGGAAGAACTCCCTCGAGCTGGCTACTGCTTTGGAGTCTACAGAGCCCGCGCTTCTTCGCCCCGTAGAAAGCAAAGTAATGGGCGGATCTCTGTGCGGTTTTCGACGCTGTGCCGAGCGTTGCATCCTCTACCTCATACAGTGATGAAATGTAATTTTTGATATACAAATACTATTTCATTTTCAAAACCTAAAAAGCGTCAGACCAATGGAAACCGAATGGAAACATTAAGGAAACGCACAGTATGCCGAAATGTCGATATCTTTTTGTACACAAATTTTTACTGGATGAGATGGGGCTGCTAGTTACACTTAAGGCCATTACTTTTTAATATTCTCAAACACAAATGTTAGTTAAAATAAACGCCTGTCCTCGATGAGTTTCTATGCCAGGAGCGAAAATTTTCTAAGTCCACAAAAACGCGGCGTGACATACAGAGCCCACATAAGACGACCTTGGTTGCAGAGAGTGAGCGTTTTGATGCTGTCCCCCCCTCGCGACTATTTCGCGCCCCTGGTACAGAGATAAGCGTACTCGACGCGACGCAGTGCGCCGTCATTCGCGTCCAAAAAGTTACTTTATGTCATCCGAAAACGACTTCACGATCACTAGGTCGTCTTTGACGCTACTAGAATACTACTGTGTGGTGCAGCAACGCACCCATAACGGTCACTTGAACTCGCCAGGCGCTCTTAAAGCGTTCATGTACCATAGGGCTCGGATGCAAAAGGAGTACTTGAGCCCGTTGTCGGCACAGGCCAGAACAAAGGAGCGTCCTCCGCGAACCCACTTTAATACCAAAACACGTCCTCCAATTTTTGTAAGGGGCGCAGCAGTGGCCAGAAATAATAAAGCTCGCTCAGAGCGGAAGGGGGTGGGGGTCAGGGGGGGGGGGGGTGATGTGAGGGGAGGCAAAAGGCGCGGAAACAAGCGGGAGGAAACAAGATGCTGGAATGGCAGGTGCTGGAATGAAGCCGCCCCCTCTGTGTTAGTGTGTCACCACGGTAAGCACGGCACCGTGTGCGCAGAGACTGACTTCGCTCACTCACTCCCTGCTGAGGTCAAGGTAGCGGGGAAATGAAGAAGGTGGGTAGGTGGTGGTGAAGGTGGTCGTAGGGGCGGCGGGGAAGGGGGGGGGGGTAATCAGGGCGGCTGTGTGGTCGTGTTGGTTACCGTAAAAACCGCACCGGAGACCGGGGGCGTTTCGTTTGAGCAAAAGGGGAGGGGCGGGGGAGGACGGAGGGAGCAACCATGTCATCTGCACTTGCAAAAGAATGTCGCTATAAAATTACAATTTTCAGAGGAGCAAATGAATCCAGAAATCTTTTTTGTAGAATCCGAAGTGTAGCAAATGGTCATGAGGCGCATAATGCGATGGAGAAAAAATGGGATTGCGTTTACAAAGAGTACAAATAAACCGTGTAACTACTCCTGCCCTTGTTTACGGCATGGGTCTACTCCCTCATGGCACTAGCGCCCTGAGCAAATCCCTGCACATGCACAAGAACCCGTTACTCCTCGGTGTCCGGGCTGCGCGAGGAAGATCACGGCGGATGTGCTTGTCAACACACACCTTGCGGTGCGAAGACAGGGGCAGGGGTCATGGTGGTAGCGAGGGCGCACAGGGCCGCAGGTGTCATGGTGATAGGGAGGGCGCACAGGGCCGTAGGGGTCATGGTGGTAGCGAGGGCGCACAGGGCCGTAGGGGTCATGGTGGTAGCGAGGGCGCACAGGGCCGCAGGGGTCATGGTGGTAGGGAGGGCGCACAGGGCCGCAGGGGTCATGGTGGTAGCGAGGGCGCACAGGGCCGCAGGGGTCATGGTGGTAGCGAGGGCGCACAGGGCCGCAGGGGTCATGGTGGTAGCGAGGGCGCACAGGGCCGCAGGGGTCATGGTGGTAGCGAGGGCGCACAGGGCCGCAGGGGTCATGGTGGTAGGGAGGGCGCACAGGGCCGTAGGGGTCATGGTGGTAGCGAGGGCGCACAGGGCCGCAGGTGTCATGGTGGTAGGGAGGGCGCACAGGGCCGTAGGGGTCATGGTGGTAGCGAGGGCGCACAGGGCCGCAGGGGTCATGGTGGTAGGGAGGGCGCACAGGGCCGTAGGGGTCATGGTGGTAGCGAGGGCGCACAGGGCCGCAGGTCACAATCAGCGCACAGCTGGCACAGCGCGGTACACGTGTTTGCGTCTCCTATCACTTCTCGCGGTTCGCGGTCTCGTTTCCCGTTCAGCGAAACGGGGCGGCGGCCGACGACGCGTATCTCCACGTATCTCTCGACACTTCAGGCTGCACTGCTCGAGTCCCGCCCCCACCCCCGCCCCACCGGCGGCTCGAGTGGCGCTGTAGTTCCCCCAGCGGTCACAGGGTGGCGCTGTTGGTGGCGCTGTTGGTGGCGCTGTTGGTGGCGCTGTTGGTGGCGCTGTTGGCGGCGCTGGTGGCGCTGGTGGCGGCACTGTTGGTGGCGCTGTTGGTGGCGCTGTTGGCGGCGCTGGTGGCGCTGGTGGCGGCGCTGATGGTGGCGCTGTTGGCGGCGCTTGTGGCGCTGGTGGTGCTGGTGGCAGCACTGTTGGTGGCGCTGGTGGTGCTGGTGGCAGCACTGTTGGTGGCGCTGTTGGCGGCAGTGTAGGTGGCGCTGTTGGTGGCGCTGTTGGTGGTGCTGGTGGCGGCCGGACTTGGCTCCTGCTCCTGTCCAACCGTGACAACCAGATCTAATCTATTTGTACTGTTCCTATCACTGTTTTTTGATTTGCAATACAGATGGCAAAAAGTGCGAAAATTATTGCAAAACTGCTGTATTGCAAACTGTTTGCAATAACGTGGTCCTTATTTCTTATGGGGGTGTATCACTATTTCTTTGCTATAACGATTTATCGCAAATTGTAGTGATATGTATTGCAATTCAAAATACAGTGACAATAATTAGTAATCTTATACTTCAAAATTATGACCTGTCGGTTTCGTGGAACTTTGCGTATATAAACGGAATTAAACAATTGCTGCAGAGCAATGCATCCTTTGAAAAATTACTAAATCAAGAAATACGAAGACGGCTGAAATTAGTCGAGTGTGCCCTGGCAGCCTCTGACCCGCCCCGCGCCCGCGCTGAACACAGAGCCCACGCGAATCGTTTGCGGTAGTCGGTGAGCAATGATAGGTCAGGCCGACCGGGTACAGTCATTATCCGAGAGTTGCTGAATCACGGTTGGCCTGCTCTCTGCACTGCAGCCTACCCACTACATCCCTGCTGCATTTTCTCCATCAATCGTTTTCATCCTTTCATTTCCGTTTTTCCATTACCCGTCTCCTTGGGCGCGGTAAGCCATGTCGACTGGAAGAGGAAGGGAGGGTAAGAGAGAGAGAGAGAGAGAGAGAGAGAGAGAGAGAGAGAGAGAGAGAGAGAGAGAGAGAGAGAGAGAGAGACGGTGAGAGAGAGAGACAGAGAGAGAGAAAGAGAAAGACAGAGAGAGAAAAGAGAGAGAGAGAGAGAGAGAGAGAGAGAGAGAGAGAGAGAGAGAGAGAGAGAGAGAGAGAGAGAGAGAGAGAGAGAGAAAGGGAGAGAGAGAAAGAGAGAGAGAGGAGTTACTCGGCTGAGAGAGAGAACGCGAAGCTAGAAGAGGACAGAGGCCCGGAATCAGACCCTTTTCCGGAGCTTAGTTGGTTGTTGTTTCCCCTCGGTGCGGGCGGCGGTGGCCGCGCCGGTTCCCTCCTGAGCATGAATTGGCCCGCTTCCAAAATTACATTTTCGCCCCTGGAAGGGTGAGTAGTGGTATCAGCTGGCATTTCCATGGTCAAAACGTGCCCTTTTATTGGGCTCGTGTTGTTTATGCCCCGGACAAACTACACGGCGATAAATAAATTAGGAGTGGAATTTGTCGCACGCTTTAGCGCCCCTCGTAATTTGTAGTCGTTTAAGAACCGGGCGGGTGATGCGGCGGCCGCCGGCCCCTACAAGCCCGCGGATCCGAAGCCGACGTACTTGTCCAACTTCCCCGCTCCAAGGGCGGACGATCAATCAGCTTTGTGGGTGTGATTTTCCCTTCTCTGCTCCCCGAAGGCCCGGGCTGCCCGGGCCCGCGAGCCAAGTCGGTGTAGTGGAGGCGCGGAAATAACAACTCCCTCTGTGGGCAGTAGAGTCAAGCCCGTTTAGGGCCCGCACCTTGGCACTCTGAATGAGCGTTCCCGGCGGGAAACGCAGCAGGCACATTGCAGCGGGGGGTAAAAATATACCGGCTCTGATGGGATGTTCTTGTTTTCTTTTCTTTTTCGCCTTTCGTCTTTTGCAGCGTGTTAATTTGGCCGTCTGGGTAAACAATAAACAAGCCTTGCTTCTCCTTTCCCTCCGACACCACTCGCAGTTTAAAAGGGCGAGAACTCCCTAGGATAAATGAGCAATTTGGACTGATTGAATCGTTGGGTGGAAATGGATTTCGGCAGTTGTTTGTGTAAAAGAGAGAGGAGGAGGGAGAGGGATGGAGAGTTTGCTCAGTGTGAGGTGGCGCAGCAACACTCCCTGATCCTGTGGAAGGCCGCCCGACCCAAACCGATGCAGTGGGGGGTGGGATGAGGATAGAAAAGTCGAAGAGCGAAAGGAGAGAGAGGGGGGGGGGGAGAGGAGCCAGGCGGAGCGGAGCGGGGCGGAGCGGGGTGGTGAGAGACCTTGCTGTTTGGCCGCTCAAATGTTTACAAGGGAATCGCCCAGTCCCAGTCGCGGGAGGGGTAGGGGGTCCAAGAGGAAATGAGGGGTAGTTGGAAGGGGTTGGTGGGAGGGGTATGTGGGAGGGGCAGGTGGGAGGGGTAGGAGCAGGGGGACACGATAGAACACGGAGACAGCGAGACGCGCCGGGCTGGGGGGGGGGGGGGGGGGGGGGGGCGAGATGGTGTGATTTCGGATTCGGGGAGTGGGGGTCATATCATCCGCGAAAGGCCATGTGTGGGTCCCGTGCAGCAAGGAGTTTCGAGGGCAATGTGTGTGGGCGAGAAAGAGAAAGAGGGGTAGAAACGATCAGGATAATTGCCCAAGTGGAGGACACGGACGGAGCGGCAGAAAGACAGGAATGCCACACGCCGACGCCGGTGCATGGGGGCGTTCAAAAACGTACTATGGCAGCGCAGACAAAAAAGGGAACCTCCCCAGCTGGTCTCGAACCCAGGCTCGCGGCCCTGTGGCCCAGTCGCCATCTCCGTCCCGGCTCTTCGGGCCACACTCCGAGGGCAACTACCAATCACGTAATCAGCCGTTGCGCAACTACCTTCCTCCGCCGCCGGACTTTAGGGATGTTTCGTACGGCCTCGCCCCCATCAGCCTCTCTCCAAGAAAGGATTACACTGAGTTTTGAATGATGTTCGTCGGAAGGCTGGAATAGCGAGAGTTGCAACAGCGGGAGAAGGTAGCATAGCAGGTAATGCTGACAAATGTGTCGAGTGGGGGGGGGGGGGGTCAGGGAATGAGGCGTGTGGAGAGATGTGGAGAGTGAGAAGGGACGGGCCGTTGTTAATGTCGAGTGTTTTTTCATGACTCGGTGGGCTGAACACGGACTGGGGCTTTGTTTGTACGTGTGCAGGCATGATGCTGTCAGCGGCAGGCACCCCTCCCTCCCCCTCTTGTCTTGCCCTCTCTCACTCTCTCTCTCTCTCTCTCTCTCTCTCTCTCTCTCTCTCTCTCTCTCTCTCTCTCACACACACACACACACACACACACACACAGAGTGGCCTGGGGGAGTCTACTTAGAGCAAGGACTTGGTCAAGTGAAACTGAGCAGCAGTGTAGCGGCAGTGACACAGGCAGTTAGGGACAGGTTAGCGGCCAGAGGGGTCGACCAATTCAAGAGAGGGGCATAAACGTGTAGTTTTTCTTCAAATCTGCATTTCCAGCAGCGTGCAGCAGCTGGCTTTTGTCGCCCTGTCACCGGTGCTGGCCAGGACCTGCAAGCTGGGTGGTAGGCACAGGCGGTTAGCAGTCGAGCGCTCACCACCGTTTAGCACGAGCCCGGCCGCCTCCCATCCCCCCCCCCTGCTGAGCCCATACTGGGCCCCGGCTGGGGCGGGGTGCTCAAAAAGTTTAACTAACCCAGATGCCTCTCTCTGGACATTTTCCGGGCTAGGAGTTTGTTTGAGCTTTTCTCTCGATGCCAAAACTCGCTCAACCTTCATGGATTTTTGTTTTTGTTTTTGAGGTGATGTTTTTTTGAAGATGTTAGTAGTATTCCCACAAGCGAGCATGAGACAAAACTGATCGAACAAAATGCCATGCCTTAGTGAAAAACCGGTAGCCCTCCATACCAGAAACGTGTGATCTTCTTTGCTACTGCTCTCTTTTGATTGATCGGTGAGGTGCTGCTAGAAAAAAATGGTTGTAGCCGCATGGCAAGATGTGACGTAACGCAGAACAAAGCGATGTACGCGACTCGCTCAGAATGGCTGAGAGTACCTCAGAAAACCTCAGAGTGAGGGATGACAAAGGCGCTGAAAGCCAATCGAGCGGAGGACAAAACGCATGCTGGTTTGAGGACTACTTGGTGAGGCATGTCTGAATCTGAAAGGACATGGACAGGAGGGGATGGTGGAGAATTAATTGAAGCAGCCATGGAAAAGAGAATGAGGTAAAAGACAAGCCGTGGGACAGAGACAGAAAATTCCGCCTACTTTGCAAAACGCTAGGAGGGGTAGGGAGCGGTAGGGGACGATATGGCCGCTGACAGTATGCAGACTCCTCTGCTCCTGGCGACAGCGCGGGCTCGGCGGGGTAATGAGAGTAATGAGATGGTCCCGAAGACTAAACACTTTTGGCGGTGCGTTCGTTATGGAGCTGCACTTGCTTCTACCGCCTCCGAAGGGGCCCTGTGCTGCCCCACGGCGCCTCCCCACCGCCTCCACGACCCCACGCCACGAACCACAACTGCCAAAACGCGTTCGAAAACTTTACCCCCTTTGCCACTCGCCTCGTGGAGCCGCCCGCGCCAACCTAGCCTTCTGCCCACACACACACACACAGCCGTGCACACACACACACACACACACACACACACACACACAGGGGAAACTGTCATCGGTTTTTATATCCCTCTTGCCTGCTGCCAGGAGAGCAGCGACGCGTCGCAGGAAATGAGCAGGAAAGGGGCGGACTTAGGTTGGTTGTCGAATGCGTCAGTGCAGCCGAGACGAGAGGAAGAAGAAGAGGAGAAGAAGAGTAGCAGGTTGGGGAGGACGGAGGAGGAGGCGGTGACGATGCGCGGCTGCATAGGGTGTGCTCTCAGCCACTTCCGGACCCCCCGGGGGGCCTCCCAAGGAGCACCCCCGCGGAGATACCCTCACGGCGCAAGCAGGTGAGGGACGGAATTATTCAAAGCGAAGCGTGAAATAAAGGCTGGTGCGGCCGGGCCAGGACCCCCCGGGGTCTCCGGAGGGCGCGCGGTGCAGAAAGGACCCAAAGGCGGCAGCGGCCCGCGCGCGCGCGCGCGCACACACACACACACACACACACACACACACACACGCACACACACACGCACGACAAGGGCAGGTTGGGTCGTTTATGGAGGAAAATGCGTTTGCCGAGGTAGAAAAATGGCGGCGGCGGCGGGGAAAAAATAAAGGGCGTGTGACGGGCGCGTGTGTGCGTGTCATGCCAGTATTTGTCGCGCTTGTGTGGCGAGGAGACTCTGCCGCGAGGCAACTCTCGTATCGGGCAGAGGACGGGGGGAGGGTGGGGGAGAGAGAGGCAGACGGAGAGAGAGAGCGATATAGCGATAGAGAGAGAGTGTGAGAGAGAGCAAAGAACACACGGCGTTGATAAAACGATAGAGGAAAGGCGCAGTGGAATGGGGCGGAAGTGGGGTGATGAAGAAGTGGGGCAGATAGAGAGAGAGAGAGA
Source organism: Odontothrips loti (assembly GCA_038380765.1). Taxonomy (NCBI): domain Eukaryota; kingdom Metazoa; phylum Arthropoda; class Insecta; order Thysanoptera; family Thripidae; genus Odontothrips; species Odontothrips loti. The sequence goes on along the minus strand of CM076247.1, from coordinate 19,103,776 downwards.
TAGAGGCGGTGGATGAGCATCTTGCACTGCATCCGGTGTCGCCGGGAGTGGCCCCAGCACCAGCCCGGGTCGGAGACGGGAGTTTGTTGCGCTGGTTCCGTGTCTCGTTACGTTACACTATCCGACGGCCCGGCCCGGCTCTAAGCCCGTCCCGGGCGGCCGCACGAAGCGGGGGTCGAGGCGTCAACCCAAAACGTTCTCATTTGATAAGAAGTCTGCACGGCACGCGTATAAAGCAGTGCCATGTGCGCCGCCTCCTGCGCGGTGGGGTCCAGAGGGGCCCCGTTGGCCTCAGTGGGGCTCCGTTTGGCCTTGGGGCCCCGTTGGCCTCAGTGGGGCCCCGTTGGCCTCATAGTGGGGCCCCGTTGGCCTCAGTGGGGCCCCGTTGGCCTCAGTGGGGCCCCGTTGGCCTCAGTGGGGCCCCGTTGGCCTCAGTGGGGCCCCGTTGGCCTCAGTGGGGCCCCGTTGGCCTGAGTGGGGCCCTGTGGGGCACCGGGTGTCAGAGTGCACGCGCTGAGTCCGAGGCTCACTCATCCGTCCGACGACGGGGTTTCACCACCCTAATGAGGTTTCCCGAGCAGCCGTGCGACGCGCCCCTCTTTGTGCTGCAAAGGACAAATTAAATCGTTTCTTTTGAGTGCGCGGAGGCCACGACGGCGCCGAAGCCGCCATTAATTATGTGATCGGTTTTGGGAAGAGAGAAGCGAGAATAAGAGAGGGGGCGGGAAAGAGAGAGAGAGAGAGAGAGAGAGAGAGAGAGAGAGAGAGAGAGAGAGAGGGGAAGGGGGGGGGAGAGAGAGAGAGAGAGAGAGAGAGAGAGAGAGAGAGAGAGAGAGAGAGAGAGAGAGAGGGGAAGGGGGGGGGGAGAGAGAGAGAGAGAGAGAGAGAGAGAGAGAGAGAGAGAGAGAGAGAGAGAGAGAGAGAGAGAGAGAGAGAGAGAGAGAGAGAGAGAGAGAGAGAGAGAGAGAGAGAGAGAGAGAGAGAGAGAGAGAGAGAGAGCGAGAGGAGGGGGGCAGTCGGTGGAATGGTTCGAGGCCGACCGGCTGGCCCGCCGGGAGGGTTGACTTGGATGGGGCCGAAGCCAGGCCGCTCTAATCACTGCTAGAGGCACGCCGAGCTCCTCCCGAGTCCCCCCTCCCCTTTCCCCCCTCCTACGGTGCCAACGTACCCCACCTTCCTCACCGCCCTACAGAGAGCCTAGAAAAACCAATCACGCCTCTGAATGGGCGCTGAATGTGTACAATTAAAATTGTAATCACGGATTCCAAGTGTGAACGGTCCGGCGCCCCGCGCGACCTGGAGGTGCCAGAGGTGCTATATATCCCTCTCGCCCCGTGCCATTAGCCCCCCCCCCCCCCCCCTTTTTCCCTGGTTCCGTTATTCTCGGTCATCCGTGAGTCATTCGTGGAAGTCTAGGCTGTGCGCAGCCTAAATACCGATGGCCGACTCACATCCTTTCACGCTTGTTCACTTTCACCCCCGTCCCCCCTCCCCGCTCTCTGCGTGTAAGTAGCCCCCCCCCCCCCCCCCAGCCTCCACCGCCGCGTTTGTGTTTTGGCATGTTGGCAGCGGCCAGCCCGTCCGGCCCCGCCGCACCGCGCCTCGGCTTCGTCTAGCCGATCTCCAAACATCCGACGGCGGCGTGGCGAGGATAGGAGGCCGGGTTCAACCATTACCCAGCAGTGCGGCAGCCGCGGAAACCAAACCGAGCGGACCGCCTCTCGCTTTGCCTTCGGGCTGGTGAGGCCCACTACACACTGGTGCGTGCGCACTGCTCGGAATGTCCTGAGACCCACGTGCACCTCTTCCGTCGTTAGTGCTTTTCACATGCGAACGCTCTTTTCTTGAACGTCCACTCTGTCGCGCCCTTAGACGACCTCTCACCTTTCTTACAATGCGGTTAAAAGCGAGACCAGGAAAGGAAGGAAAAGGAGCCTCCACCCGAATATGAATCAGCTTGGCGCCGCAAAACTTTGGCCGCGCATAAGTTACTTTCGGCCGGCACTGATCGATGGTTCACATTCCTGGAGAGGAGCCGGCGGCTGTGTTACATGAGCAGGCCGCTGCGACACCGCCCGTTTGCATTCACGTATCATCACAACTTTTTTTCGCTCCCTTTTTCGAAAATTTTCGTGGATTTGAAGCTGTAGTTTTCGAAGTTGGGAACGGTTCAAATATTTGAAAAAAGAACATTTCAATTTAATAGACTCCGTGACTCATAGAATTTTTTTCTCAACAGTCACAAGGAAGCAGGATAGGACCCAGGGTAAGCCACTAGCAGCATCGATGTCTGCATCAGACGACGTCCATTATCCGGATTACCCCGTACGTATTACCAAGGCGAATTTTTCGAAATCCCCATTTAGCAGAAAGCAAAAGCATTGTTGATGCAAGGTGCCATGGCATTCATAGCAGGCGTTACAAGGCCATCTGCATTGTGACAAGGATGAAAGATGAGAGTGAAGGGAAGGCGTTGTTGCCTCCTTGGAGAGCGCGCTAGCGGCGAATAGCAGAGGTGCAGCCACAAAGCTTTCGCCGCCACCATCAGCCACAGGCCAGGGGCGTATGGCAGCGGCGGGAGCAGCAGCAGCAGCAGCAGTGGGAGCACCAGCAGCAGCAGCGGAAGCAGCAGCAGTGGGAGCAGTAGCAGCAGTAGCAGTGGGAGCAGCAGCACCAGCACCAGCACCAGCACCATCACCAGACCACCAGCAGCAGTGGGAGCGTCAGCAGCACTGGGAATCACAAACAACGCGGCGAGGCGTCTCTCTCGCTGCCGATAGCAGAAGAGAACCCTTGGTACTGTTGGTACTACCCGGTCGGCCCGATGCCAACTCGCGACACAGTGGCGGCTCCGGGCACCGCCCAGCAGGTGCCCTGCCCTGCCCTGCCCTGCCCTGCCCTGCCCTGCCCTGCCCCGGTGCAGCGCTGCAGTAACCACAGCGGCACACCGAGCTTTACTGCGCTCGTCAAAGCATGTCGGTCGGAAGTGCGGGCCTCATGCGTTGATGCAGCCCCCGCGGAGCACCGCTGATAAACTTGACGGAGCGCAAAATTAGAAATATAAAAATAAAAACAACCAGTTGGTTACGGCCGGCGGTCTCAAGTCTTAAATGCAATGGCAAGTTTTCAAAACAGCCTCTTCCAGTCCCTGGTCGCACTAAATCAGCGCGGTTGTCATTTGGCGCGTAGTACTCGGCGCGCAGGGCAGCGCAGAATGCCCTGGGGGTGTCTTGGCACTGGGGAGAACGGTGGTGGCCGGGGGGCACAGGAAGTGGGAGGAATACGGACGAGCAGCATGAAGGCACAGGAGGGGCGCGCACCCATGTGTACGGGGAGTGGCGGGGCTCGAGGGGCGGCGGGGGCCGAGGGCCCGCGGGGGCGACGGTGGATTTTCATAGCCACATCCATCTTGAATCGCGACCGGGGGGGGGGGGGGGGACTCACAATGGATGGCGCGAGGAGGGTTTTCACGGCCGAAAAAACATGAGACCCGCCGATGCCGTCGCCAGCGGCGCTCCAAGGCACAGGCTGCCGCGGACAGAGGTCGGGCGTTCACAATACACGTAACGCTTGGGTCTTTTTTTGAAGTAATATGAGTACTGTTAGCATAAAGTTTCCGATTCTCTTTTTGAGACCGAGCGAAGCGAGGTGCTCTCTGCATTCTCCTCACTCCGAGCAAGTGTCGTTGTTATAGGTAACTGTTGTTGTTCCTTTGAGTTCCTTCACTTGCCGCTAGATGGAGCCACAGAAATGGGCGGAGCTGTGCTACGGTTCTACGGGTTCTACCAACTTTTAAATTTATATTTATTTCAAATATGTTAATTACCGTCGTTCCTACATTATATTTCGCACCTTCTTTATCATACGATGTAATTGAACCCGTGGTAACTAACTGCAAATTAACACAATGTAAATCATCTCTGCTGATTGTTTCAAAATGACATATTGGTATCGCACGGAGTGGACGGAGAATCTAAAACAATTGTACCAATACACTTTAAAAAAGAATTCCAGTTCATTTAACAAAAGCAGATTATGTAACCAATCCGCTACAGTCCACAATTGGGCATGTGATCACATCAAACCCGATTTATTTTAGAATCGTCCCTTGTTCAATGAGGAGGCCTATTGTCACGAACTTGGCTCCATATTTGCATTGCTCTGTACTTTGGTTGGCGCCTCGCAACGCGGCAGTTGCTTGTGATGGTCCGCCAAGCGAAGCCTCGTAACAATGTCAACTTGGTCGCGCGTTGTAATAGACCGGTTTATCGTGTGGCGGGTCGCCGGTTCGAATGTTAGAGCATTCCGTTTTTCCTTTTATTTTTCCAAACTTAAATTTCCAAGTTCTGATTAACAATCTATCGTTCAGTTAACGAGGGCGACTCAGTGCTGTAAGTGCTGGAATTTTTTTCACCGGTTTAGGTTGGCAAACAAGCAAGGTCAGATCAAGTGCACCGCGGAGAAAGAGAAGCGCACGGTTATTAACGGGTCTGCTCTGTTCGCACCTCCTGCGAATTAAGTCAGTTGCGCCAGCAAAAAAATAAAAATAAAAAAGAAGAATTTTGCTAAACCAACTGACTTTAAGCTGCCGCAACGAAATAGTTGTCATAACTAAATAATCTGACAGTTCTAAAATTAACTGAAAAATTCTTTGTGACATGCCATTTAATCATTTTTCTGCTTGTGCGTGGTCGTTGCTGAAAAGTGGTACCCGCCATCATTTCCGGTCGAGCTACTCGGCGCCAGGCTCGACTCCGGTGGCTCCGGGGACGTTTTGCCTACGTATCTGATCGGCTGCTGTGGCGGGCCGGAGCACCGGCTCCCCTCATGCTCCCCGCGTCCCTAACTGTGACACAACACGGACTATATACCGCGAGCAGTAGAGAGCACAACCCTCGTAAAGCTCTGAAAGCCTTGCTCGACTCGGCGGCTGCAGAAACACACGCCGCTATAACCCCGCCCACACCCAAGTCCCGGACCCATACCGTGACACATTAACAAGAGCTCGGCCCTTCCTGCACTACCGACACCTCACCTTTCCTGTGCCCCACACATGCACTTGTAAACTGAGGATAGTGATATATTGTTGTGAGTGTGCGATCATTTTAAAAACATATTCCACATGTGGCCGAGAATGGCCCTGTTCTGTGCGAGCGAGAGAATTTCCTTTCTTGAATAACTTGCGTGCACCTTTCCTGCTCCCACCAAAGGAGAAAATTTTCTCGCTCAATTTAGGAGGCACCATGATCATTCCTGAGTTCGCAGCGCAGGCGCGGATCCAGGGGGGGGGGGGCGACGGGGCGATCGCCCCCCTAGGGCGCCCGAAGGGCGCCCGAAAGGTAGGCAATTCGCGTTACAATCCGCCTGAAAGTAGGCAGAAAGCGGTACATCGCCCCCCTAGAGCCACCCCTGGATCCGCGCCTGTCGCAGCGACGCTCTTGTGCACGCGGAACTCGGGCAGGATTTTTCTCAAATCTGCCGGAATCCACGCGGACGCGAAGTTACTGAGGCGTAAAGCGGCGCGTGCGTCGGTCCTTGGCAAACCAGCAAACTGCTAATTACTTCAAAGCTTAAATATATATAAAAGCAGCGAATGTTGACTACTCTCTTCTGGCTCCGCCCTCCCTTCTATTTTTCGGCCCACTCCTCGCACACTCGTCAGGTCGTGGAGTTCGGTGATGACTAACGAGGACCTGCCAAGCCGCGATGGCAACAGTACCGAGCTTGGCGTCTGTGTCATGACCCTAAAATGTGTACACACTATTGGCAACTGTTTGATTTTGTGAGGTTTTTTCGCGTCAGACGATTGTGGGTTTTTGCAAAGAAATTTACATTTCAAAAGTAATTTCTGGGAACTTTGATGTTGCCGTATTTCCAGTTCACAGAGTGGCGTGATTATGCCAAGGATTGTGTCGGGATTGTCAGCCAAAGTGTGTACAGATTGTCTGCATTCAGAGACCTGCCTCGGTCATACCCGATCTAACGTGAACTTTCGAGTCTCTCAGAAACAGGGGAGGGGGGATGAAAGGGACGATAAGAGAGAAATGCGGGGGAGTGTCGCTTTATCTTTTGTTTCTGAGCGACAGCAGAGGCACCCGGACGTGGCTGCGGTGCGGACAACTTATCGGTGCCGCTAGGCCGTGCTTCGCCTTGCTCCCCATCTTTTTCTTTCTCGCAGCCTCGGTCGCGTTCGTCTCCTCTTTGATTCAGTTCCGTCTCCTCTCGAGGAGTGGAGAAGAGGAGGTCTGGGAGACGAAATGACGTCGTTTCCTTTGACTTTGGCAGCTTCTGCGGCCCCCGATGGCTGTGTGATGACGGCCTGGACCAACCCGGCGTCTGCGGAGCCGGCGGTGCATGCGAGTACGGTATGGCTGTACGGCTGCCTCTAAGGGCGGCCCAGCTGCCCAGCTACCCAGGTGTTCGCCCACCTGCGTTCGCCTGGCTCAGCTCAGAACTCGTCGCTACTTGAGGAGGGCACGCAGTGTAAAGCACAGCGTCAACGGTTGCAGACGACGCGCTCCAATGTTGACAAGGACATCCATATAACTTTTATCGCCCGTTTGATGCCTCGACATTGACACCGTCCATTACTGCCCAGAGAGAACGTGCGGCATCAAATGATTATACTGCAAAACATTCACGTGCTTTTTCTTGTTTTTTTTTTTAATAATTCGTGAAATACGAGGCCAAAATTGTGGCCGTGTAGGGGACGCACTGCGCGAGGTGTCGGGCGAGGCGGGGCGGGCACCAAGCAGCTCACTGCTAACAGGGTTTGAGCGCGTAGCGTGCGTCGGCGGCGTGGCAAGCGGCATGGCGGTGTGACCCTTATCGGCCCTAAAGAGGCTGCTTTCCTCCCCTTTGCACCCTTCCCTTCCCTCACTTTCTCATACGCCTCCCGCACAAAGTTCCTACGAACGCAACCGCAACCGCATCGTACGCATGGTGACGGGGGTGGGGGCACTCGGAATGCTGTGGATGGGACCTCTGCGCCGCCGGCTGCCGCCACTGCCATCAGCCCCCCCCCCCCCCCCCCCCCGTACGTATGTCGGTCGTTCACCCGCACCTTAACAAGCACCTAAGGCAGAGCCCCATATTGGCCCACCGATATTTTTTGCCAGAACCACATCACGCGCTCGGCCATAAGCGTTTGTCTTTATCGGCTTTGCACGCCCAGCCTGACCTTTCTTCGTTTATTAAGACGAAGCCATGCGCCGTGCGACATGGAAAATAATCCAAGACAGCAGTGCTGTAGATTGTTTTTGCGCTTTGGGCCTGTCTCGGAAAGCGATCGTGTTTTCTGCGGAATCACAGACCTTAAGTGAGGGGAAATCGGTCGTCGCTTGGAATACCTTTGCTGAACCGACCGGAGAAGCTGCGACGCGACGACAAATTCACGTCGTAAAGTGACGTATTATTCAGGTATTATTCAGAAATATTCTTCACGGTGGTTTTCACCTCAAAATTCTTGCCACTGCGTGGAGCCTATACCAACCTGCCTGTTCTCTCCGCGTGTCGCCAAGTCTGTCCGGCCGGCGCGCCCTTTTTCATGGAACACACGAACATAAAGCGCACCTGGTGCCGACGCCGACGCTCCGGTGTGATTACACGGCAGCATAGGTGGAGGTGACCTGAAGGTGCCCCCTCCAACCATGAATAGCGATCCAGTGAAGGCAAGCAGCTCTTCACACCGACCAACATCCCAGCCTCAATTATCTGTGACATGTCGGCTGTTAGGTTAAGCGCAGCAGGAAAATCAAACAATCAGAATCGGTGAAAGAAAACTCACACCACTCTCAAAGAATGGAGCGGCTTCTTTACTTTTACCGGGTGCGTATTTTTGTTTTCATCGCGATTTTCTCACCTGCACCCGCCTTAATTACTTCATCGCAATCAGGACACCCCCGAAATTGTTTGCAAAAGTAAATGTGGATTTGAAATCCGTGTGGTCATGTTCCGGATGAGAGGAGAAAGAACTCAGCACCTCATTCAATGCCGTTCACCTGTCTGCGCGGTCATCATTTTGCTGAGGAAAGGTGTAAGACTCAGCCCATACAACGTGCTACTTCCGTTCTGCGCTCCGACACTTCCCTGTCATCGCTATCTCTCCTGTCTGGGCCTCACAATGCTCCGCAGAGGCGGCCCCACGACTGCTGATATTGATGGTTGACCAGCCGCCGGTGAGACGGCCTTTCCGAGAACACTCCCTCTGCGTTGGCCTCTAATTTATTAGCGTTCCTGTTCCCAGGGGTGGAAAAAACACCAAAAGAGAGGCGATGTCTTCCTTCCGAAAATCAAACCGTATATATATCCTCTGCTGAAATAAAGTGGTCGAGACCGAGGCCACACACAGAGCGCCGGAGCAACCAGGACTGCACTGCGAAAAAGCAGACGACTCAATCATCGAGAGAATTCCAAGTAGACCAGCAGAACTTCCTTTTAACTAATCGGAATTTCCGATGATTTGGGGATCTTGAAAGTGTCGGCATCACGTGGTGGAGCCACTGGCGGCGGCCGCGGCGCCCGAACTCCGGCAGTTGGTCAGCCTAATCGAATGCCTCACAATTAGGTGGGCTCACCAACGCGTGCCGTTCTCACGCCGCATCCCGTCCAGGTGATCGCTCAGTTAATCATGCCAACAAAGTTTTCAGCCAAAGTCACTGCCGCGCGAGAATTCGCGGCTCTTTTAGCCTGGGGCTGCTTTGCTGCCCGCCAGAGAGGAGAGGCGCTGTGAGAAACGCCTTGCTGTACACAAGATATCGGCTGCTGCTTCGGGCTCTTCGGGATAAAAGCAAATAAAAAACAAAATACAGCAAAAATTATCAGAACTTTGATCAGAACTTTACCTGCGCATTTACGTGGTCCATTTGGCACGACCACGATATTGTCGCAAGCAGCAGGCCAGTCAGCGCTACAGACGCGTGCACGCGTGTCGTGCGGGCTGGCCTACCCTAGCAATCGCAGGTGCTTGGCGTCTGCCGTTCGCTTGAGGTTGGGTGCTTTATGACAGCTCGAGGAATGCGTACCACGCTTAGGATTACAGTGTCCCACAGACGACATCTGTTTGGACCGTAGAGTACATACTAGATTCATTCAATGTATGACGTTGGTGCTGCGGCGAGTTGCACCGTCCTGTGAGCGCCCGCCCTTGAGACGTAGTGCGAGAAGAACGAGGGAAGCTGGGACGTCCGGGCCCTGCCGCGCGGCGCAGGTGAAAGTAACACCATTTCGGACATGACGGTGTCGGTTACGAGACAAATGGAGGAATTAGGTGGAGGCTGTTAGGGAAGGAGATAGCAGACGCCGCACGCCAGCGTTTTCCCCAGCGAATTTGTTTCGGCTTAGGGTAGGAGCAAAGAGCCGTCCAAGTTTGCTCCGTTCCTGCTGCTGTGTGGACCTGGCAACCGTTTCATCTCTACTAGGGGTACGCTCCGTTGTTGTGCGCGTAATGTGCCGAGCGTAGCAGTTTTTAAAGTCAAGGGAGATTGTCGTGAATAGGAGTTTCCAATGAGACTTAGTATAACGGAAGATGAATAACAAAAACACTTCCAAGCGAAAACTCCCGAGAGCAAGCGCTGCGCCAATTTATGTAGTCTTGCTCCCAAATCCACTCAAAACGACGTTCAAGTTTCTTATACCTGCCTTCGAGAGTTTCCGAAATGGGAGTGTTTTTGTTCTTCAACTTCCGTTTCGAAGTCTCATTAGACACCTCTATTGAGTTTGTCTGAGGCGCCTGCAAGCGCTAAGGAACGCCGACCCGCAATGCACGCGCACACGCAGGAGTCATAGTTGCCTACCTTTCAGGCGCCTTAAAGCAGGACGCACAAGTGCATCAACACCTGTGGGAGTCCAGGGTAGGCCGGCATGCCAAGAATTGGCATCTAAAATGATCTAAATTTAAAACGAGTCTCTCTTTGAAAGGTTAAGTGGAAGTGTGAACACAGGCGAGGGGCGAGGAGGAGCCCGATGGGACATCGGACCTTGTTGACGCGACCCTAAAACACTTCGCGCTTTGTTGAGCGTCGCGCAAGGAGATCGCGCTTTGTTCTTAGGACGCATCGTTTTAGTAAAGACCTAGAAAAATGTGCCCTCGAATCAAGTCTAAATAGACTTGATCCAGACAAGGTCAAATTAGACTTGATTCAAAGAAATGAGAATTAAATAAAGTATTTCGTGTCTTAAATCAAGAAGTCTTTTTTTCTGGGTGGAGGCGGCCGGTGAGTCGGGAGCACCACCACTCCAGCAAAAATACAATAACAAATAAGGCAAAGGGGTCCGCTAGACTGCGCGGCCCCTCTAAGGCAGCCTCTGCTCTGAGATTATGCCGACCACTGACCGGGAAAAGGAAGACAGAGAACCCGCGGCCTTCTGTTGTGAGCGCCAAGAACAAGGTTGTGTGAGCCGGAGGCCTCAACGTGCTCCACGGCTTTCGAGCGCGCGCACACACACACACACACACACACACACACACGGACCGAGAGCGGGCGCCTGATCGGCTGTATACACAGCCTCTTATTGGCAGCAGCCCAGCAGAGTCCCTCTTTGAGCAGCCCGCCAGCGACCAGCGGGGGGATGGGTAGATAGATAGATGCATAGATATCTGGATAGATGAATGGATAGATAGATAGGTAGCGCACCGACAGGCCGCCGCTCCGCAAATGAGTTTGGTTGCACGTGCAATCACCGCAAGTCACGTATTGCCGCGCCGTAATTGCGAAACTTGCACGCCCGTGCGTATTTCCGAAGCTCGCTGCCGGCGTTCCGTTACGGGGTGCTCATAAACAGGAGACCCGGACCCCACCTCTGTGCGGGACCCCTTCGGATAGCACCTACCGACAGCCCGCACATTGAGTAAACTCTCCTGGATTGTACAACCCGAACATTGTACAACACTGTAAATGAAAGAGTCGTAGTCATTCTGATTAAAGAGACTGCGTTTTGCGAAATTTGACATTATTTCAAATTTCATGCCTGTATGGGACTCAGACCAAGTACCAAAATTCGTTAAAAAAAATCCTTTTCTATGACCACTTTTTAGCGTGTGCTAGCCAGAACTATGGGTGCGGGTCGAGTTGGGGGATGCCTCGGCCACTTGGACACGCCCCCTACTGCTCATCAGGAGTGCAGGAGGCGTTCCCACTGAGGTGGTTATGGCTGCAGAACACAGAGACAGCGGCGAGTTTGTGCACGGGCTGTACGGTGCATCACGAGAGACAGAGCAGCGCACGCACAGTTATTCGTACCAAAATTGTAAAAATAAAAACTTAAGAAATTAAAACGGTTCAGAAGATATTTGCTGCAGGATTTTCTAGGAAACTGGGGAGATTCGAACAGTCAAAATCCTACGAAGAAATTCTTGGCACTCTAGGAAGAATTTCGTTACGTAATTCGAAGAAATCCTTCGAGGTTTATCTTATCTTCGTAGGATTCTTGCAGCGTGAGATGGATGTTAGTGATTACTTTGCGAAAGTCAGTCAACGCAGTAAATTCTTTATAAAACGAAAAAAATTTCGCCAAGTCTTTGTGCTCCGGAGGATTTTCACTCTATGCAGTCCTGTGTCGGTGGCCCTGAGGCCGACATTGGCAGTTCGCTGGAATCACCAGCGCGAGGACGAAAGACTGCAAGCACGCCCTGGCCAGGCCGCAGGGAGAGGTGCGGGGGACGGCTAAGCATGCGGATAAGCCCCTAAGTGTAAGTGCCGCAGCGCCGCGCACAGCGGCAGTCGGCGGCGGCGTAGTGCCAGAGTCCGCCTCTTAGCGGGGGCAAATATTGATTCTCGACAATTCATTCAAGTCTCGTGGTTTCCACGTCGTGTCGTCGCGCCATGCTCACTCCCCCCCCCCCCCTCTCTCTCTCTCTCTCTCTCTCTCTCTCTCTCTCTTTATCTCTCTCCCCCCCCCCTCTCTCTCTGCCCCTCACCCTCTCTCGCTCTCTCTCTCCCCCCCTCTCTCTCTCTCTCTCTCTCTCGTTTCCTATCTCGGTCAAACGTTGGCACCAGCAGAGAGGGCGGGAACAGCGTTAGGATTTGACAAGGGGGGTCACTTGGGCAAAATCAGGAAATGCGTTTTCTCCATGAAACTCGCAAGCTTCGCGGGGGTCTAAGCCCGAGGTTTGCTTTAACGTGCAGCCGCCTCCTAATGAATCGCCGAAAATAGAGTACTTTTATTTCAAAGCTTCCTTGCAATGGAACTCCTTTTTTGTTTTTACAGAAACAGGGCGTTACAAGTTAGTTTTGTCATTCAATGCCGCTGTTCGCCTCGTTTTGAACAGGTCACAGTGAACAAAAATAAAAAGATAGAATCGCTCGAGTTCTGCGATATAGACGCTGAACTGCCTGGGGTCACTCTGCTGCCACTGTCGCTCTGCAATGCTAATAACATAACGCAGTCATTCCAGTGCCCCTGCCTTCCTCTTATCCAGCCGCACTTTGCCGTCGCACACAGTCTTTTTTTCCCCAGTCTCATTTAATACAGCGCGCCTGCCGCGCTGCCCCTTTGTATCTCTTTGTGTGGGATGTGTACAGTCTGGCCGTCAGCTCTCATTAGCACGCTCAGTAAGGCAAGGCGGTCAATTGTGGGGATGGAAGGACCCTGGCGGCGGGGCCCAGCTGGGGAGCCCCCCCGGACTGCAGCCACTGCAGCACTGGGGGAAACAAACATCGGACCTGAGGGGTGGGCAAGGTCACTACAGGGTCTTCAGGTGGCGCATCATTTTTTTCTCAGCTCACAATACCAATTTTGTTGAAGGGCACGCTGCTAAATTCGACGTTAACGCCCGTTTTCTTAAAAGGGTTCTGGAGAGCAGGAGGGGGTCAAGCAGGGTCTGCGCCGAGGGTGGAAGGGTTATGCTGCAAGGAGGTAAGGGACCTGGAATGGCAGAAGGGCTGACCCCTTGTGGAGTCCCCCCCCCCCCTCGCTGTAAGCGCCAATGGATGGCCGTGACGGAGACGGATGGCACGGGAGATGCACTGTGTTGTGGACGCGGCATCCTGACTGCCCTTGCCTCCCAGACTTTCCCTTGCTAATGAGCTCGTTGTCGCTTTTGAGCTGGACCGTGGTGATGCATTACCGTAAAACTCCTGCCGGCTTGTCGCCTTCCTCTTCTATACTGTATCACTATCGTCGTCACCTTCTCCTTCGTTGTTATCTTCTTTCACTTCACCTTTTTCGTCTTTTCTCGCTCCCCATTCCTACATTCGCTTCGCCTTCGACTAACCTTTATATTAAATGGCTTAACCCTCATCTTTTCTTATTGCACTTTTAACTTCTCCCGTCTCGACTTCATCTTTCCTTGTTTTACCTTGATTTTATATTGTTTCATCTTCTCTCGCTTTACCTTTATCCCTTCCTCTTTCCTCGCACTCCCTCATATCTCTCCTCCTTCTTCTTGTGCTCTGTAGTCCTCATCAACCTCATGGCATTCTTGCCTTCCCTCCATCTCTCTTCTTCTTTTGCTTCCGCCAGTTCCTTATTTATCTCGACCTTTTGGTGCCATTTGTAATACGTCTACGCTGCACTTGTTATTTTTCTCCTCCCCCCGTATTTTTCTCACGGCCCCGTCCCCTCTATCTGCATCCGTTTCGGACGAGCCCTTTATATTCTATCCTCTGCCCTTTGGCCTCGCCCTCCCGTGTATCGTATCGGATGGAGCGGAATGCATGATGGAAGTCGTACGGTCTATGGACTACACAGCTGTGGCGAACATTGAAGAATAGCGTCGTCGTCTTGGCGGAGGGAGCGCCCGGGGCGTACAGAGCGACGCTCTTGAACGGAAGAAAGAGAGAGCGAGAGAGGAGGGTAAAGGAGAGGAGACGGCACGGAGAGACAGAGGAGTATAGGAGACCTGGGAGACGGGCGGATGTAGATCTCATCGCATTTGATTTGATTTATTCTGTGGTCGGCCTGTGCGAACAGTTATGGACAGTGTGACGGCATTGTGGGTGGCATGAGGAACGCTGGTGGGTTTGAAGTAGAGCGGACAGCGGACGTGGGGGTTGATCAGTTTTTTTTTCTGCTTATCTCTGAGCTCGAACATGTTCAGAGTAGTGCACCGCTGGACGCAGCTAACAACGCTATGCACGTTTGGATTGTGCCAAATTTTTTTAAAAAAGAGGGAAACGTTTGGCAAAAAAAAAACTTCGCACAACCAGACAGGATTTCACGTCACGTAAAGCAGACATCTCTGTCCACAGACAGGTTGGCGTCGGCGTTTTATTTCATTGCCGGGGGGGGGGGGCGCAAACAATGCAAGCGGCGTGGGAGCGGCAGCGCAGAGCCCGCGGGCCCGGCCGTGTGTGCGCAGGGGCAGGTGGCCCGGAAGATGTGCCGAATCCAGTGCGCTCAGATGCGATAACCAGCGAGTGCGATTCGTGAGACGTACCGCGCACCTACAGCTGAGCTTACGCCGCCTCTCTGACAGGTGTGCACCACAGCCGAGTGCAGTCACCGCCACACAGGCCGCGGTCTGGGGACACCTCACCTCTCCTGCGGTGTGCGCCACACTTTAGTGAGAGCACACGGCAGTGGAGTTGGAGATTGAGTACAACAGGACTGGGGCGGCATTGATAGCATGGGGGCCTGGGGGGATGGATTCGGAGCCAGAAGATGAAGCAGCGGGGGTTGAGGCGCTATTACTTGCTACAGTGTGGAGGTGAACAGCGCCAGTGACGGGCCGCGAAGCGTCGTGCTGAATTTCGATTCAGCGTTAGAAAGAAAGTATAACATCGTCATGGTCCCCTCCCCCCCCCCCCCCCGGATGCGGCAACAGACATCTGTGGATGGTGGGTACGGTGGAGAGCAGGCCCCTCAGTCGCAGACGACGTTAGCGTGCCCGGTGTTGGGTCCGGGGCCTGAACAAAGGTGTGCCATCGCTACTGCTGCTGCTGCTGCTGCTGGGTCTGTGAGGTGCTGTGATTCGCCCCCGCCCGCCCCTACCTCCCTGGTGACGACGTGCCGCCACCGCAGCTGCCCCCCCCCCTCCCCCGGTCGCTTCCTGTCCGTCACTGCCACAACCGTCCGTGCCGGCGACGCGCTGCAAGTACGCGTTACCAAAGGGAGCGTCCAGCATCGGGTCACACTATACGAGATGTTACACGTAAAAGTCTTACAATTACAAAAAACTGAAATAAATTCGAATTTTTACGCCGATTTCTTTGCCGGTATTTATTTTTTTTCGGGGGGAGGGGGGATAGTACCCAATTCGTTCCGCCAGAGCAGTAAATTTCACTCCTCAGTTCGTAGCATGTGCGCTACGAAGAGTTTGAGGGCGTGGCGAGTATTACGTAACCCATGCACGCGCGCCACCGAATTCAATGGAGAAAGACACACAAAAGAGATAGAGATGGGGGGGGGGGGGGGGGGTGACGGCTGAGTCTTCCGGAGTCCTCTTGCCTGCGGTACCACGGATTATGGGGGCTCGTTCATTTCGGGAGGAGCCTTGCCTACCTACTAAAAATCGCTCCCCGAAACTATTTTTTCTCTTCAAAACCCTCATGCTCTGTCTGTCCATTATTTTACGGCTCATCCTTGTTTTTACATTAACTTTCAGCTCCCTGACGGCGTGCACCAAGGAGAAAATTGCCCGACTACTTAGAGAAGGTTTCCTGTAAAAATGCATGGAAGTTTGACAGGTTTTGTTGGGTAGATTTCCTATTCCCTCCTGTCAAATTATAAAGCAGCGTTGCCTCAAAAGCTGATTTATTTACCGAAAAGTGGGTATCAAGCGCGGAAGGGAAGCGCGAGGGAAAGGGAGAGAGAGAGGTTCAAGTGAATGAAGACAAAAAGAGGATATCGCATCAAACGAAAATTTGCATTCATCTGCATGGTAGTTTGGCGGGGTGTGCCAATTATTCATTCAGCAGCCATACTAATCGCTCTCACAGATTGTTACCAGGCAGCCCTTCAACCAGAATCCTTCCTTTATTTTCGCTTCCCTTTTTGTGTTGATTTTTTTTATCCCCGCCTTCACTTTGTTCTTTATTTTCCCGACTTTCCTCGTTCAGACGGCGAATATCAGGTCACCCCAATTTCCTCTTCGATACGACAAAACTGAATGGGCGGCGTGTGTGTGCAGTGCCGAGTGCGCGGCGTGGCGCTGTGCCGCAACTTGACTACAGTTCCGCACTCTCAGTATATAGCGTGTTGTGCGGGCAGGATGGCTTCCACTCCACTCCCTTTGTTGTATCGTCATTGGCCATACGGGGCGCGTGACGTTGCTCTAGGCCACGTTCGTACCATTGTGTCACAGTTCACCACCGCACGGCAGCCGGCGGTAGCGCCCTGTTT
>CM076247.1:18184995-18357495 GCA_038380765.1 Odontothrips loti | reverse complement strand
CGATTAGGGGTGCGGTGCGGGGATGAGCAGGGCCTGGAGAGGCCTCGTCTACATTCGACTTGCTTCGATCGCAGATTCCGCCGGAGGGAAGAGGACTCGTCCTCATCCCCATCAGACACACGGGAGGAGGGAGGGGGCAAGGGCCGGGCCTCTCCGACAGGGAAAGTGTTTTTGTTTGCTCCAAGCCCTCCTGTCTCTCTCTTCTCCCTGCGAGTCAACCAACAGCCCAGGACCGACACATCAAATCAGAAAGCCCCCCCCCCCCCCTCCCACGCCGCGTGTGCCAGCCGCCGTCTCTTTCTCAAACAGGACAAAATGTGTTACCCTTCAAGTTGGGCGCGCGTACTTGAAGGAATCCCGACCGCGCGCTTTAAGCCCGCCAGAACACCTGCTCGTGACAAGTTTGGTGGCGGTTTTGAGCCCGGCCGCCCCGGCCCAGGCCCCGGCCGCCTCGGCCGCTCCCCCCACCCGGGCCGGGCCGGGCGAGCTGCTTGCGGCGACGCCCCGCCACCGCCGCCCACCGCCACCCCGCCTCGCCGCGCCACGCCACGCCGGGTCGTAGGCTGACTGCAGGGGGTTTAATCCCCCGGACGGCGTGATCCCGCTGATCCCCGCCTGATCCCCGCATCCGCGCACGCCCCACAACCCCCACAGCCCCCGCAGCCCCCGCAGCCCCCAAAGGGGCCCCCGCAGGGGCGGCCCGAAAGTCTTGTTCGCACAACTTGTTCGTCAGTCTGTAGCCGTGCGGCGCCACGGCCTGGCCGCCTTATCGCAGGCCCCGCCCATCATCCGCAAAGACACACACACGGCCATTACTCCGTGGGGGTACGGCGTCATCCGGGGCAGACAGCAGCAGCCTGTCCCCGAACCTGTGTGTGTGTGTGTGTGTGTGTGTGTGTGTGTGTGTGGAGGTGTGTGTGTGTGTGTGTGTGTGTGTAGGTGTGGAAATTGACCGGGTCGAAGCTACTCGGTAGGGTATAAATGCAGGTAAAAATCAATCACACCATTCTCAAAAGTGGTCATTTTATTCACAGCCTTTTGAAGTTGCTATTGGAGGGTGTTATCTTTGTTGAACGTGCTGTGATATTCTTTTCCACTGTGACCTTTTTTCCACCTGCTGCACTTAAGCAGGGTCGATAGCGGACGCATCGAGTCGTCACATGTCCAAGACCGCATTCAAGGTGAAGAGCCGTATAGAATGCTGTCCTCGACATTCATGGGCCAGACCAGACCAGGCCAGCGCAGCGGTCCCGATCACGCCGAGCGACAAAGCCACCCCAACAACACATTCCTGCTGTGAGTCACCACACCAGCCCCCGGCTGCCCCCGGCTGCCCCTGGCTGCCCCCGGCTGCCCCCGGCTGCCTCTGTTATCCCCGGCCCGGCCCGGCGGTAGCCACCACACACAAGAGCGAGGCAAGGCGCGCGCAGGTCGCAGTCCCATCCCTTTTTTCCTTTTTCCTTTTTTCTTCCTCTCGCTTTAATTTCACGCGTGGTTGATTTGTCGTCGGCGACTTCTCTTATCTCTCCGTCCCCACGGCGGTGTCGCGGCCCAATCCGCAGCAGGCAAATCCACCCGTCTTAATATTTTACAAATGTTTCAAGCCGGGAAACTTTCGGAGATGGAGGGAGTGGCGGGAGGCGACTAACGAAGAAGCTTCCCCCGAGCGGCTATCGATGATTTCCATAAATAGCTAACACACACACACACACTGTCGTTTTGCCGTGCGTTGAACGGCTGGGCCGCCGCTCCAGTTCCGTGCGCACATGTGCCGCGCCAACTGACGTTCTCAGCCTCGTATCTATCTACCTTTGATGGCAGCCCGCGTGATGTAGGCTACAGTGCATATAGACCAATCTCGGTGTGCCAAAGGGATTTGGAAATGAGGGGTATATATACACACACACAGCGCCGTGGCCACGCGGCAACACGCTGCTGCGTTTCCCTGTCGCAGCGCTGCGCCACAGAGAAAAGAGATTAGTTGTCGCAGCTAATTATTAAGTTGATTTTCAGACAAGCAGGAATTTTTTGTTCGGAGAGCTAAAATTTTGTTGGGGGAACCCAATTTTAGTTGCACCAACGAATCGTTAGCTGCTCCAACAAAGAGGTTCGTTGCGGGCACTCAACAACTTTTTTCATTGTTTTTGCTCCTTTACAGAACCTCTGCGTTAGAGCAACAAACGTTGCGTTTGGTGCAACAAAACTTTACTTCTTGTCTGAGAATCAACTTAAAAATTAGTTGCGACAACTAATCTTTTTTCTTCGTGTGTGCCTCGTTCGCCGCCCGCAGCAGCAGTCGTGCCCTAGCGGTGGCCTGGCGGTGGCCTGGCGGTGCCCTGTCGGCACGGGGACCCTGCTCTGTGTTTGCTCATCGCTCACTGCCCACCGCCGGTGACTGAAACACCCGCGGCGCGGATATAACGTTCGGCAGTGATGGGACTCACGGCCGCTTTGTAGGACGCATCGGGGCCCGAGCGCCTGCAAGTGCCAGGGTAGGCCGGCCCGCACGACACGCGTGCATGCACTGGGCGCGGTTGCCGACCCGGCAGGCGCTGTACGCGCCGCTCAGGCAGGCCAAATAGTGTTGGACGTACTGAATGGACGACGCCTGGGCGGGGAGCGTACCCACACGGTCCTGGAGCCACTCCTATGCCGCAGGATGACGGGCAGCGACAACCCGCGGCAAACAGTAGCAGAGTAGCGGTGGTGGTGGTGGTGGTGGTGGTGGTGGCAGCAGCGGCGGCGGGCTGGAAGGGAGGAGGGTGGCGACAGCTCGGCAGGCCGAGGACACAGCAAGGGCGGCCTAAAGGGCGGCGAGGCCGAGCCCTCCTAAGCAGGAGATAACAGAATTTAGTCTCGCGCCGCCGGAATTAAGGCGGGGCGCGCCTCGGCAGCCCTTCGAGGCCGGCGCCCCGCCGCTGCCACCAGCAGCACGCCGCCGCCGCCGCCCCTCCCGACGGCGGGGAGAGTCATGCACACGACCAATCCCCTCCACACACACACACACACACAATCAGTGATTGGTATACGCTGATATCTTTTCCTGCGGCAACTCCCGTCTGCCTGTCTGCCTGCCTGTCTGTCTGACTGCCGGCCTGTTGTAGTGTGTGTCATGGGATTAGCAGCAGCGACGGCCGCTGGATTCGATTATATACAGTAATAACACGAGGCCCGCCGCCTCTCCCGACGGCTCCACACTCCGACGCGCGGACGGATCGGGGAAATTAAATTGGCAACGAGGGCGGCGGGAAAAGAAGAAGCGAGCACCGACAGGGCGGCATGCGGCAGTGAAGTGGGCCGGGCATTCCGATGTGGAAACGGAAACGGAATCGATAATGCGGAACTGTACGGGTCCCTCAGGCAGTCAGCCTGGCCTCTGTCCTCGTCGAGTTCAATTCATAACGTCGTAACAATTATATTTTATTACTCATTATTTTATTTTTATTTTTTAAATTTTTTCTGTTCCTTTTTTTTTGGGGGGGGGGGCATTCCAAAGAGTTTAGGACAAATTTTACAACTACAACCATTCTCAAATGAATTCTGACAGTGAGTATGGTTGCTTTTCACCCACGACGGGCGAGGGCCTGCCGGAAGCGCGGGACTGGCGTGCTTTAACCCCAGGCCGCGTATAAGTCTTCCAGACGCCAAAAGGCATCGCATCGGGGAGACAGGCCAGGTCGATAGCGCCGCCGCCCACATCCCTTATATTGCAGTCCCGTTATCAGGGGCACGCACCCGCTGTATTGCGCCCGCGCCACCTGCACTACCCGTGAGGAGGGAGCGAGGCCCTTCGGGGGTAAGGAACGTGCATCGGGAGACGTGCGCCGGATCTCATGATGAGGAGCACTTGAGGTTTGGTTCCGGGGGGAAACAGGAAGGGGAGGGGGGGGGAGGGCTCAGCTCGTAATTACCGCAGTGTCTTGCCTCGCCTCGGGGAGGGTGCGCCAGCGGGGGGGGGGGGGGGGGGGATCCCGACCGATTATTATCACTCAAACGGACAATGCAGAGGGAGGACAGGACACTCCCCTTCTGGCAGCCCACCTACCCCCTTCTCCACAATACCGACCAGTTTCCGACTGACATGCGACCTCTACCCGCTCAACAATGGCTTCCGTCCGCCGACGCCGCAAGCGCCGCAAAGCAGTCGGCCAGAGAGCGGGTCCGGGAGGGGCCCACCGTACCGCACCCAGGCCCCCGAACCCATAGGGCGATAGATCTGAAGAAAAGGCTCATGACGCTCCCACCAAGGTTCCCCTCCCGGGAAGCCGCCGGGGTAAAATTGCAGCCGTCGCTTTGTTCTTCTCCGCGTTCATTATCCTCGACGGAAATCTACCTTTAATTCCTCCCCTTCGCCCCGCAGCCAGCGCAGGGGTGGGACAGAGAGAGAGAGAGAGAGAGAGAGAGAGAGAGAGAGAGAGAGAGAGAGAGAGAGAGAGAGAGAGAGAGAGAGAGAGAGAGAGAGAATCAATAGCAAAAAAAATCTGCGGAGGGTAGGTTGGTGTTCGAACCCGGGCCCGCACCGCGGCTCCACTTATATACGACAAACGGTTAAAGCAGAACGCCGTTTGTCGCCACATCAACACGGGGTGCAAAAGTTGCGGCCGAAGATATTATGAATGGCGTCGTTGGCGAGCGGGGCCCTGAGGTCTGCGGCCCTCGGCATCCCGCAACCCGCACACACTCCACGCCACACAAAGTACCCGGGAAGTGCCGCCGCGGTGGTGCGGGAGGGTCTGTCTGCCTGCCGGGCGGGCGGACGGCACGGCCCTCAAAAGCGTCGCACGCAAACTGCCCAATTTAATTAATGCAGCCTGTCAATCAATGCCGCGCACAAGTGTATAATTAAATCAAACGCGAAAAGGAAAAAAAGAAGAAAAGAAGGGCATGCACGATGGTAGTGGGGTTGGTGGGTGGGGCCAGGCAGGGGCCGCACCAGCCCGGGGGGGGGCAACCCCCCCCCCCCCCCCCCACGAAACCCCGTGATGGGGGTCGATTGGAGCCCGAGTGAGGCAACTTCAGCCAACTTGGGGCAGGTTGACGGCTAACGAGATCACAATATCATCTGCCGCCGGACAACGAGGCTTCTGGGGCGGCCAGGTATCGCCGCGGCTCAAATCCTTCACGACAGTCCACCGCCAACAAGACTTTAATCCAGCCCGCCGAGAAGTCACCGCCATTAATTTGGAGTTGTTTTAGAGCGTCTTTAGTTCAACAGGGTAGCGATCCCGTAATGCAGTGTGTCTGCCACTGCTGGTTAGTTCCCGTCTGCAGACGACTATTGTCTCGAGTGAAACTTCCCCGACAAGCAGCAGCACTACGGCGACGCAGCTCGCGCTGTCACCCCGCCCCCGTGCGCCTGCAAGTCGGGGCATCAGCGTTTCGTGGACACCTCGGCCGAGCTCTTGGACGCCATCGCAACCAGGCCATTAGAGTCGCAAGTTCGCCGCACAACGGCGCGGGAGAGTCAATCACAAAAGCGTATTGTGTTGGGGATTTCCTCCGGGCGCCTGCTGCCGGGAGCGAGTTCTGACGACGGGGTGGTACAACCAGGAAATTGTGTTCTTGATCCCGGTAAAATGCAAATGCTCTTGCATTTTCCCGAGATCGAGAGCACAATTTTCTGGGTGTACAAGTCTACAGTCTGGTGTAGCTCCCCCGGCAGCGCGTGCAGCAGTGTGTAGCTTTCGAGGGTGATTATTGTCGTTGCTCCACGTCCCCTCCGGACCCTCCGGACCCTCCGGACCCTCCCTCCGGGTGTGGCCTGTGGCCCTCAGCGGCGCCGTGCTGCAGGTCAGGTTCACGCAGCGGCACGCAGTGCGTGGCAAGTGGCTCACGCCTCACCTCTCCACACACTTACTGCAGCCCCACGAGTGGCCTGCCGCCGCCTGCTGGCCTGGGGCCTCTGCAGCACACTATGTTCTGCTCACAAATAGGAAAGTCGTGTCCGCATCGGCAAATAGGGAGAGGGGAGGCGGGGAGGGCGGGTGCGGGGCTGGTGGGATGATACAGCGGGGGAGAGTGAGTGTTGTTTGTGTCGCCGCCATTACTGGCAGCGCGGCCGGACAGACAACGTCCCGTCAGTTAGATTGCCCTGAGGTTCCAGCAGCCGAGCCCAAAGCATCCCCGCGTTCGACAGGCCCGAGGACGCGTCCATAGGTGAGTTAATAATTTTACTAATTTTTGCGCTGGCCGACATGGATGCATAGAATCGCCCATAGCCATGCAGAAAAACGTCATTCCTTTTTTACTGACGGCGAAGTTCCGGTTTGAATTCTTTATTGAATTTTTGTGAAACGTTTTTCAGCTTTTTTTACAAGTTTTTCACCCAGAAAAACGTAGTCTTGAAAAGACGAAGTCTACTTTTGCTTTCATGAAAGTCAAATGAGACTTGATTCAAGTTTAAAACTTTGGTTTGAGGCTACTTTTAGTTTAGACCTAGAAAAATGTTCCCTCGAATTAAGCCTACATAGACCAGCACAGGTCAAATTAGACTTGATTCGAAGCGATTTAACTTGATTCTAGACAAATTTGGATTGAATCAAAGAAATGAGTATTAAATAAAGGATTTCGTGTCTTAAATCAAGAAGTCTTTTTTTCTGGGTGTGGTGAACACTCAAACACGGATCTGGTCCCCCCCCCCCTCAGATACATTCACCAGGCTAACGCAGCACTCGTGGCTGCTCCGGCATACCGATGCAGCGTGTCCACTGGGCCTCTGTCCGTCTGCCGGCCGGCACTCTGCGCTCGCGGCACCAGAGTGCAAAGCGAACGATTCAATTAAATAGCAGAGGGCCGAGGCCGGGAGCCGGGAGCAGAGGCCCGTCTCCCGCTGCCTGCCAATCAGTCATGTTGCTGGGCTGCCTCCCGTGACCCCTTCACCCTCGCCGAGACAGCCGCCCCGGGCCGCCCCCGGCTGCCCCCGGCCGCCCCCGGCCGCCCCCAGACCGCGGGCAGGGGCCGGAGGCCGGCGCTCTGGCGGCCGCCCTGACGTCGCCGGCCCTGAAGTGCCAGCCGCACACCCGGCTGGCGACGCGCAAAGCGAATCTATGGTCTTCGTCGTCGGCCGCGGGGCGCCGCGATTGTCACGCACTGCCGAAAAGCCACTGACACAGGCGATGAAAGCGGTGGAGAGGCAGAGACACGCAGCCAGTTGATGACCAAGAACCAATGCTGTGTTTGAAAAAAATCAAGGGAAAAAATCGAAGGACCGAAAATGTAAAACTTTAATCAAAAGTGATTATTATGGGACAATAAAAAAGGGGAAGAGCTAGTTACACCTGTACATTATTGGTCGAAATTCTTTTATGTGTTGATTGGTCAAGAAAATTTAGACTCCCATTTTTATTTCAAAATAAATTATTCGACCAATAAGTGCATGAGTCACACTCAAACAAAAAATTGAAAACACAAGAACACTGTAAAAAAATTAGGGGGCTTGACGGAAGACATACGGTACTTTTGCTGGTACGGTACAGCTGAGAAGCTGAACAAACATCATACAGTTTGACCGTACATAATTATTTAACTCATGGCAGGGCAATGGATGTATACGGTTGGACCGTATCACATGCTTATTGCAAAGTTTAAAAAACCACTATGCTGTGCGGAATACATACGGATAAACCGTATCATGCAAATGACTGCAAAACCTCACAACGATGCAGTATAGAATGTATACGGATAACACGTATCACACAATTAACCACACATAACCAGAAAAATACTGCATGCAGATAGACTGTCCTTAATCAGAAAGCCTCAAACCCAGTTAGTGGCAACATCGATCTTTGGTCTATTTTTATTTTTTAAGTCTGATGTTTCATTGGATGCAATAATCTTGGTAAATTCGGTGAACATTCTGGAACTGCTGTGGGCTCAATTTCAGAGCAAACATCAATAAATTTTTGGCAGTATGTTGCGGGGAGGGGTATTTTATCACACACTTTCAACCATGTCACCAAGGCCTGGGTTATGCTAGGTTATGCCTGCAACGGCAAGCATTAAATGCTTACAGGCATCATCCTACATTTGTCAGTCCTTATAACCAGCCTTCTTGTTGCATTCTAACAAGTTTAACCACGAAGAAGACTGCAGGAGAACGTTAACAGTTGTTCAGACACAACTTACATTACATTTCCTCTGTATTTGGATCCTTCGACAGTTTCAAAACAGTTACAGACGCCCGCATTGCTCTTCCTCCACCACCTTCCAGCGTTATACGCAGATGGGCAGAGAACAGATACGACAGAAGACGAATTCTCCAATCGTGCCAACCACTGTCAACCTGTTCTTTGTTTTGTTTGGTTTCATTGGGTTGGTATAGGTTGGTACTGGTAAAGGGCTGTGACATGAATTTCTCATACAAAATCCATGTGGAGTTTAGATTGGTGTCGATTCGAAAGCTCCAAAATGGACGCCCCAAGGCATAAAAATGTTGTTAAACTGCGGACATTTTTTACTGTGACAGTTGTATTATGTGGTGTTGTTCACTCCAAAATACCTCATATTCTGGCTGCTGATTGTGTGATGCTGAAGGGAAACTCCGTTACTTCAGTATTGTGTCAGTGACATTTGTTTAGGTTGATACAATGTGTGTGTTTACATCATGTGTTGAACTGGAAAGGGTGCTCTATTAACGAGTGTATCAATATACAATAGTCCTCTGTGTTCTAAAATCATAGTGCAGAGGTTGATGGAAGGGAGATGAACCTGGAGAATGTAAGTGAACATATCTGACAAGAAAACAGCCGAGGAACTGTCAGTCATAGTGAATATAGCGTCCATCCATAACCCTGAGGATGTGTAGCAATACCCTGCATATGGTGAGTTATTAAAAAGTGAGGCCTACAAAATTTCCTCACCAATGCATCACACCTTAAGGCCCTGTTCATAGAGCCTGTCTGTTTGGGAGCAGAGACAAACGGTCATGCCGTATCAGTAATATTGTATAGAACGTACATGATGTAGTCTAATTGATGATACGGTATTACCGTAAGTATACAGTTGCTTGCTGCTCCAGGTCCCTACCTATAAACCTCCACATTCTAGCTAGTCGTATGCCAATCTGAACCGTATCATACACCGTCCAGATATACGGTCATGTCTGGTAATTAATTAACGCTTGTTTACCGTAGGGTTCCCGTAATAATTATTTACAGTGAACACATGGAAATTGGACACTACACATCTGCACATGCATAAGGGGACTGCTGCTACTGGCTCCGTATGCTGTTTCTTTTTCAAGTACAGACGATTAATTAATTCTCTTTCAGCGCTCTTCAAAAGGCGCCCGCCGAAACAACCAACGCTAAGAACCAAACCATGACGGCGGAGGCGGTGGGGGCAGCGGTGCCAACCGGCCCGTCGTGTCACGCTTTGTGTCTGGCAGAACGGCACGCATACGCATACCTTGTAGTGGCGCACCACACAGCGCGGTGCGGTGCGGTTGCGGTGCCGTCTAAGATGCCTTGATTGTGTGTGTGTGTGTGTGTGTGTAAGAGAGAGAGAGAGAGAGAGAGAGAGCGGGGGGGGGGAGGGAAGAAAGAGAGAGAGGGACAGAGAGGGGGTGCGGGTGCAGTGAGAAGGCCGCGTTCCTCGCGGCCCCCACAGCCCCCTCGCCCACTCCGTGCCACAGCGGCACAGGCTTCCAGCATTGTTAGGCGTTGCCTCGCGGTGTGTCGCGGCATCGCGGTAGAAGAAGCTGAACTACAACAACGCGGAGGAGGTGCGCGGCGCGTGGTGTGGCCGTGGCAGGCGCGTGGCAGGCGCGTGGCGGGTGCGTGTCACAGCGGGGTGCCTACCCAGCGCAGACCACCCACACGCACACACCACAGGAGGGGTGAGACAAAAGCGGCGCGGCGGCGGTTTGTTAGGAATTAATAGACGGGAAGGTGATGCAAAAGCGAAGCGGGTCCTTACAGCGGCGCCCACGGCACGGCTCTCTCTCTCTCTCTCTCTCTCTCTCTCTCTCTCTCTCTCTCTCTCTCTCTCTCTCTCTCTCTCTCTCTCTCTCTCTCTCTCATTCTCTCTGTGTGTTAGATTGTCTGTGTGCAGCGACTGTGCAGGGAGGGACAGGAGGGTGAAAGGAAGGGGAGGAAGCGGGAGGACAGAAGGGGGCCTTCCGCCACAATCAGCAATTAGTGAACCCATTTACTCACTCAAGCGGGGTTTTTGTGTGTTTTTATGTAATTTTTAAAATATCCGCATACATCGTGTTTCTACTTTTGACGATCAATACACTCCGGGGCTGTATTTTGTCCACGGAATCTAGAAAAGCGCTGGGAGGGGGTGGGGAGGGGCGGGGCGGGCAGCTTAACAAGACATTACAGTCGGCGCAATGACCTTCTTGTTAATACCAAACAGCAGCTCGGCCTTAAAGAAATGAGACGAAAAGCAAAAATATTTATTCGTCCCCCCCCCCCTCCGCGCCAACAACGGTCCCTGCGCCCCCTACTCATTATACGGCTCATTTCACTGGCTGCATGCTTTCGCCGGTCGTGAAGGCGACACAAGAAACAGAGAAATGCATGCGTGACCAGCCTCGAAATGTGTGCGCATTGTTTGCTAAAAGATTGCGGACCGAATACTTGTCGCCAGGGGAGACGCGGCCCGCATAATTACCACAAAATGTTGCCGCATTCAACATCGGCTGCCAATGCTATCGAGGCGCTGTGTCCCGGATGGCACAAGCCCTCCAGGAATGTTCATTTTTCAACAAGGCAAAAATGTTTTCCAGCGGCCGGTAAAATGTCGACCCTACCCTCCGCCATCGCAAGAAGTGAGGTCCGCTTGCGAACCGTGCGGTGCTCGCCAATCATCGACTGCCTCACGGTGAAAGGTGGGGTGCGGCGGCAGCAGCGGCGGTAGCAGCAGCGGCAGCAGCGGCAGCAGCGGCAGGTGCCGGCATCACTAATCGGCGTCGGTCCCTTGAAATGTTAAGGCTACCTCGCCCCATTACGTCCGTGATCACTGAGAGTGCCACACGTGTTGTGACGCTCCGCTGAGCCGCGCGCCGAGCCCGCGAACCCCCGTGCGGCCCCGAGCCCCCGAACCCCCGCGCACCGCACCGCAACCCCCTATTCATGATGGATGAGAGAGAGAGAGGGAGAGAGAGAGAGAGAGAGAGAGAGAGAGAGAGAGAGAGAGAGAGAGAGAGAGAGAGAGAGAGAGAGAGAGAGAGAGAGAGAGAGAGGGAGAGAGAGAGAGAGAGAGAGACAGACAGACAGACAGACAGACAGAGAGAGACAGAGAGGGAGACAGAGGCGGCTGTCGGGTCTTTGGGGGAGGTAGCAGCAGCAGCAACATCATTACTGACTGACTGAGCCTTGCAACTCTCCGCTCCGCAGCCTTTCCCCGCACCACCAGCAGAATTCACCGCAAACGCCAGACGGACGTGCGTGCACGCAGGCGCACGGACCGGCCAACAACAACGCAGCAGCGGTGCAGCGGTGCAGGTGCAGGCAGGGAGGGTTGAGGCGGGCGGGGCAGTCCGTGCCCAGAGCGTGTCGATTCATAAAGCGCCGATGTTCGTGGACGCGGGGGTGACAATGGCAGCACGCTTCACGGGGTGGAGCAGCAGCACCGCACCACCACTGTGCATCAGGGCGGTGGCACCGGGACAGCGAGTACTCGGCAGGACCCCGAGGAGGGCCTGGCGGTGGTCCTGTGGCCGCGGGGGTTGCTACCCCCGGTGCAGCTCGGCCACACGTGGGTGGGGGAGCCCCTGGGGGTCCCTGGGGTCCGGGACCCAGCCTGGAGCGTTCCTCTTCATCTCGCAAACCTTTGTTCCCCGCGGCGACCCGTGGACGCCCTCCGAGTACGGTGGGGGTCTTTATGTCCCCGACCGCCAGCTTTGCTGTGCGAACCAGTCGCGCCCTCGAGCCTGCCTGCCAGCACTGCCTGCCGGCACGGCCTGCCAGCACTGCCTGCCGGCACGGCCTGCCAGCACTGCCTGCCGGCACGGCCTGCCAGCACTGCCTGCCGGCACGGCCTGCCAGCACTGCCTGCCGGTACGGCCTGCCAGCACTGCCTGCCCGCCTGAGGCCAGCCTGCGCTGTGCGGCCGGCGGAGCCGAGGCAGGACCATCCCCGTCTCCAGCCAATATCCATTTTCTTCTAAAACGGTCCGGCAAGCCGGCGGTCAACGGGGTTAAGATGGCCATGGGCTTTCAGGGGGGATCAAGTTGGAAGGTGTGGAGGTTCGCCAACGGGGTGGATCCAAACGTGTGTGTGTGTGTGTGTGTGTGTGTGTGTGACCGTGACCCAGACGAATGAAGGTGATCCTGGCGTGCAGGTGGGAGAGGAGTCGGCGTGGTGGCGGCCAGGAACTACTCACTCACTAGGATTGCGAACATGATGGACGATCTCACACCGGCCTTGACGGGCCCGGCACCGGCCCGGCACCGGCACCCGAGGGGGACCGCAGAAGCGATTAGGACTCATGTCAATAGAAGTGGTTTGAGTGTGCCAGTCACGGCCGGGGCACAGCTCCGCGGCATCAACGGCCAGGTAGAACGTACCATCAAGCCTCGCTGTCACAATAGAGTCATTGCGATTGAAAAGCTGAAATTCGCAGACTGCCTTTTGTAATTACCACAGGTGGTTATTTTTCCCCTAGTGTTATTTTTACCTGCACTTACCCTAGGTTTCCTTTCAGGACGTTTGGTCGTTGCTGCTATAGGTCGTCACGTTAAGTGTGTTATTGGGCTGTCGCTCTGTTTGGTGGGTCATCCAGTTAGGTTAGGTTAGGTTAGTACAGACGCAGCGCTCCGATGCACATACGGTGCTGCTAATGAGATACGTGAAGAGATCAAACAGCGGGCCGCTGGCCGCGTCAGGCATTCGTTATAGGCGCTGTTTTCATCTGCATCCAATCGCAGCGAGGCAGGGCGGAGGGCGGGGTTGGGTACCGGCAGTCATATTTCGGATCAGCGACCATTTCATTTAGGCTGCAACGTTGCGACATGCTAATTACTTCTTTCACGATGTTTTTTCAATCTATTTTTTTCCCTTTCATCCACGGCAGAGGCAGGGCAGGGGAGCTGACCAGGAAATTATTTATGTAGCTAGCATAGCGTTTGTGAAAATTTCCGAAAATTTCCGGAAATTTTCCGAAAATTTCTTGTAAAATTTCGTGACTAGAAACCCTAGCAGTGACTGATGCATTATTATGGAGCGCCGTGTGGGGCCCAGTCGAGTGGCGCCCAGTCGGGCCGCGCCGGGCAGCCTGAATGCCTTCATTCATTCATACACCTGACTCTTTTAACACGTCCATAAAGCAGGGCCGGCTTTGTCCACAACAAGGGACAGGGGAGAGGTGAGGTGAGGGGACTTCCTGCGAGGAGTTTTCAGCCCGTCGCCCCATTATTCTTGCTTTTATCTCCCCGGCATTCTCCGGCAGTAATTGCGTATTATTTTGCACCATTGGCTCACTCGGCAGAATTCGCACAGCAGCAGCAGCCAAGTCGGGAGACGTGTCAGCAAACACACACACTGCAGCGCGGAGCCCGGACATGTGCGCGTCTCTGACACTGCCATCAAGCGGGGCGAGCGCGCTGAGCGTTTTAACGGGCTAGTCCTCCATAAAATTACTATATCGCGCAGAATGTCGTACAAGGCTACAGCACGCACCTGGTTCATTGCCGTCGTCGTCCCAGTCGTCGTCCCAGTCGAAGCCCCACTCGTTGGCGGCGTGTGCGGCGTGCAGCAGCAGCAGCGTGAGCGCGGCCAGGTGCAGGCCGAGCGCCCCGAGCGCCCCGCGTCCTCGGTGTGGCGCCATGGCTAACGAGCGGCCATCCCCAACTTCCGCGAACTGTTGCAGGCCCCCTGCGGCCCCTGCGGGCCCTGGACCCCCGGCGGCCTAGGCAGGCCGTGCAGCAGGGCCCCGGCCCCTCATCGCATCGATGATGAACGAGCCGAGACACCACACGGGCCAATTACGGGGGACGCACTAATGACAAACCGGAGCGGAGGAGCGACTCCGGGGCCGTACTGCCTCCGCTGCTGCTGCTGCTGCTGCTGCTGCTGCTGCTGCTTTTGATGCTCTGCGCCGCAGGAGTGCCTCGCCCTCCACCGCCCTCGTCCCGCTTGCTGTCGCGACGAACCTGCGAGACGAAGCAGAAGAAGAAGAAGATGAGAAATATGAGTTGTCATCTATTCGTGCGCGTTAAGATGCGTCATTGGGGGCGCGGCATGCGGAGGGTCGGCGCTGCTGAGAGCGGGCGGCGGGCTGGGGATCCCTTGAGACGAGCAGGGCGGAGCAGGGCTCCCTAGAGGCGTGGAACGTGAAGCCCTCGCGGAATCTCACCCGCACACACTCGCGCGCGCACACACACACACACACACGAGCAACAAAACCCACACGTGAGTTTGCAAATAATAGCACACAGGAGGGAGCGTGGAATGGTAAAAATTCGTGTCGAGTTACGGCGTGGGTGAGCAAGGTAAGGCGAAGAAAACGGACCAAAGGGGCGCTTTCGCAGTTGGCTATTTAATTTTAATTTTTTTGTTAGGAGCGTAGGCCAGAATTGCACAACTAATGAGCACAATTAAATACTGGTCAAAACAATACCAGGATGCCACGGACCGCACGATATGCAACTTTTCCTGCGGATTTGGAATGCGGAACACGTCATTTTCGTTAAGTAGTGTCCGGTAGGAGCAGTGTAGCAGCCGTCCGGTCCACCCACCTCCGGGCCTCCGGGCCTCCGGGCCTCCGGGCCTCTCCGGCCTCCGCCGTCAAAGTTTGGAGCGCATCTGGGCAGTGCGGTCCGGTCCGGTCTCCGGGAGCCTTATTGGTATTGGCTCCGCCCGCCAAGTACTACTGGCACTGGCTGGGCTGCGATCGCGTGCAGCCCGGACCCGGAGGACCCGGAGGACCCGGAGGACCCAGAGGACCCGGAGGACCCGGAGGACCCGGAGGACCCGGAGGACCCGGAGGACCCGGAGGACCCGGAGGACCCGGAGGACCCGGAGGACCCGGAGGACCCGGAGGACCCGGAGGACCCAAAGGACCCGGAGGACCCGGAGGACCCGGAGCACTCGGAGGACCCGGTGGCCCTGGTGGCCCCGGAGGCCTCCTGAAAAGCTCACCAAAGTATCTGCCTCATCGCCCCGCCAGCCGACAGCACAGACAATGTATTGATATTGTACGCTTGCCTGCCACTACACAGCCTTGTTATCACTAAACCGCTCGCGCGCGCACGCACACACACACACACACACACAGCACAATGGGCGTCCTGCAATTTTTCCCGTCCATTGACGGTGGCAATTTTTTTCGTGGAGAGCGGCGCGGCCCGGCTCTCTGCGGCATGCCATCCGTAACGAGCAGAGGAGCCTCCTCAAAGCGAGGCTGCAAAAGCATACACACGTGCCACTAAAAAGGGACCAAAAGCCCCCATTGAAACGCAGTCACGAGATGAAACCCGCGGGTCTCAAAAGGAATATTCATCTTCTCTCTTTCTCCCCCCCCCCCCCCCCGCTTTCCCTTACAGATACACCCCCATCCCCCACCCCCTCTCTTTGCCCCCCCGGTCCGAGCTCTCCGTTTTTCATCACCATCTCGCGAAAAGGCGCGGACGCCCATAACTAAATCACAAGCGGGCGCCGGCGGCCCCGGGTGGGCGCGGCGCCCCCGCACGGCTGCGCCATTGTCGTCCTATTCCAAAAGCATCAATTTTCATGACTTTTGGCTGATGCCGTCGCCGCGCTCTGGACGCACGGCACTCAGAGGATGAAGAATACATGCACACGCGGCTAGGCCCAGCCCCGGCCCGCTGTGTAGAGCACCGCCCTGTCTCTCTATCTGTCTGACTCGGTGTCTCTCCAGCCCACCCATATATTTCTCTTCCTGATTGCCCACGCCACCACCAAAAACAAAAATTGGTCCAGGCCATTTCCAGTCGTGTGTTCCTCGTTTGCCACACCTTTTCCGCCACTAAATCAAGTCAATCAGCCCCCCCCCCCCCCCCCCAACCCCTTGTTTCACTCTCCTCCGCGCGTTTCGCACCCCTCCCAACCGCAAACTGAAATATGCAGAATGTCATGTTTTGTATAAACCATTCGCTCGGAAACTCTGGGCTACATGCGATAAATAAAAAAGCGACAAAAATGCGATAAACGAGCCCCCGGACCGTAACCAGACGCGCGATCCACGCGAATTATTTTTTTTTTTCGTCCGTGTGTCGCTCTCATTTTCTAGCTTGTCTCCCCACCCCTCTCCCCGCACCTATGTGACAACGCGCCGAAGAACACATCTCGTCATCAAGCATCGTGGTAAAAACAGGGGGCGACACAACAATAACCAGCAACAGCATCAAGCTGTGTGTTGGGCCGCACTTGTTGCGATGAGAGTCGTGTTGTGATTGTGTTCCCGTGCCTGCTGTGTGTGTGTGTGCGTGCGTGCGTGTGTGTGTGGGGGGGGGGGGGGTTCCAGCACAGCAGCAACACGCATTCCTGGCAGGGTTCCAGCCGCGGTGGCTAACGCTTCCCGTTGGTAGGCTGGGCGCTGGGGGATCCGCTGGGCTCACCACCGCCTCGCAGGACTAGCAAGGCTTCGGGCTGGCCGCGGCGCGCGATGAAGAGTGCTGCAGAGTGTATACAACGCCATTCTCCGGATAGAGAGACAGAGACAGAGAGACAGACAGAGACAGAGAGATAGAGAGAGAGAAAAAAAAAGACATTTGTCCCCGACAAGCGGTATGACACGAACACATCAACAAACTTCCGCAACAGGCACAAATTGCTTCCCTGAGGCCGGCAGCTCTGGTCGGGCACCAAGCAGTGCCTGTGTGTGTGTGTGTGTGTGTGTGTGTGTGTGTGTGTGTGTGTGTGTGTGTGTGTGTGTGTGTGTGTGGAAAGCGATAGCGCCACTAGAGAGCGCTGCAGCCACTGTCGGCACAGCAGCAACAGCAGCTTCTTACGGCCCCGGGAGCGACGCAGGCAGGGCGCGTCACGGCTAAAACAGGGCCATTATCAAGAACCCAAGGCTAGGTTAGGTTGGCGAGATCAATCTTCTCTTATCGCATACGTTTTAAGAGTCGCGAAACACTCCAATATTTACCATTTGTTGACAAAAGTAATGCAACATCAAATTTTCTTGGCAGTGTGGGTTAAAATAGAAGCCACCGGTGTCCCACACATCTCACTCTTTTTACCGCCCTGAGTCAATTTTAATTTAGGCTCACTAATATCCCAAGTTGGAGCGCGAACAACGCGAGCGCACGCAGCACGGCAGAGCCATGATAGAAATACTTTCCGCGGAATGTCGCGTTATATGTGCTGACGCTCTCAACAGGCCACGCTGTGCGGGGGCGGGGGGAGGGGGGGGGGGGGGGGGGGTCATCAGAGCACAGATAGCGAAAGCCACCCGGAGCGCCACCCCAGCCCCGGCTGCACGCGCTGTGAAACTCCGAAGACCTCGCAACAAAAAAGATGAAAAAAACGCATGTAAAATGGTAAAAGGAATATCGAAAAATACGAGAGCGGGACGACACGGGAGAGGCTAGGTAGGTAGGCAGACCCGCTGCGCACAGCTGTGGGCCGCGTGGCCTACCCTCTGATGGTCGGGCGCACTGCTGGTCCACCCCGCAGCGAGGTGGACCGGTCAGAGTGTGCTGGGGTGGGGGAGGGGTGGGGGAGGGGGGAGCCCGGGGGAATACGACTCTGGGAGGCGGGGCGGGACGTGTCAACGCTGCCCGGGCCGCTCCGCCTGCTTTTGGCACGAGGAACAACAAACTGCCTTGCCAGTTCACTCCGTCTTCCCATGGCCCTCTCCCACAATGCGGATAGCGGAAGTGTGTAAGGCGTTCCCTCCCGGCCTGGCGCGTGCGGAGGCGTGGCGGAGGCGGGCGCGTCTCACTGGAAACTGATAACCGACCTCCCCTTACATTGCTTTGTCCTTTACGAAAAATAATGCGGACTGGGTTTAAAAAAGATTGTTTATATTATCTGTATGTTGAGTCGATTCCATTTTTTATTTTTCTATGGGAGTGACGTTGTAAAAGGCACATAGGCGCCGTTGTGTGCGGCAGAGAGGTGGCAGCACTGCGAGATGGAGAGGTAGCAAGCAGGGACCATAAATTGGGCGCCGAACGGCGGGCAGCCAACACAACGAGAGTGTGGATGTAGTACACGTACGCGGGCAGCCATAATTGTTTTCGCGTCGCGCCGCGCACACGGACTTGTACACCTGTCCACGCGCGTGTGGTGCTCACCGTGATAGTCCCCGATGAAAATAATTATATAATGTACAGAATAATTGAGCACGGATTAAAATTGTGCAGAAAAAGAGTAATCAATTCTTCTGGTGTGAGTTTTAGTGGACGATTTTATAGTATTAAAGTGCTATTGCACATTTATCACGAT
The DNA here is from genome assembly GCA_038380765.1 of Odontothrips loti. Lineage (NCBI taxonomy): Eukaryota > Metazoa > Arthropoda > Insecta > Thysanoptera > Thripidae > Odontothrips > Odontothrips loti. The sequence goes on along the minus strand of CM076247.1, from coordinate 18,339,130 downwards.
AATGTAAAAACGATTGACGATATGTGAGTACGTCATAATCTGGTCCATACATGATGGTCTCATCGTGATCTGCGGCTTTCCGGCCGATCGCGCTCCGCTCTCTACGCGCCACGCGCCGCCACGCGCCGCCAGAGCGCCAACACGGCCGTTGTAATTATTATAGCCAGCATGCTGTATCGCCAACATGGAATATTTTTTTATATTTTTTTTCAATGTTTTTTTTTGTGTGCCCGGCGTGTCACAAAAACGGGTTGTATCGGGGCGCTTCGTACACAAATTCGACAAAAACGTGGGAGAGGTGAGGACGGGGGTCACGGCCTCAGCGCGGCCGCCGTCGTGGAGGGCGCGGGGGGCGCGGAGGGCGCGGGAGGGCGCGGGAGGGCGCGGAGAGCGCGGGGGGCGCGGGGGGCGCGGAGGGCGCGGGGGGCGCGGAGGGCGCGGGGGGCGCGGAGGGCGCGGGGGCGCGGGGGGCGCGGAGTGCGCGGAGGGCGCGGGGGGCGCGGAGGGCGCGGGGGGCGCGGGGGGCGCGGAGGGCGCGGAGGGCGCGGAGGGCGCGGGGGGCGCGGGGGGCGCGGAGGGCGCGGAGGGCGCGGAGGGCCGGGGGCGCGGCGGTCCGCGCTCGACGACACACGACACCGCGGTCGCGGTTAAACGACGCCGTCGGCGAGGTGTGCGGCTGTTTGCAGACTGCGGGCGCCGCCGGCTGGGCTGGCTGGGCTGTCAGGCGGGAAAGAGGCGGACGAGTTGTCGCCGCTTCGACCTCTCGGCTGGGCGGGGCGGCCGGCCTCCGACGACGCCGTGCCGACGCGTAATCAGCTTAATCAGACGTGTAAAGACGCGCCGTGGGCCGAGGGGAGGCGGGGACGGGGAGGGGGCGGTTGGCCCCTCTGTTTGCGGCCGCACGCCCTCGCCGGGGCAGTCCATTAAAGAACGTCATGCAATATAAATAGAAAGTGGCGCAGCTGTGACAGGTTAGCTGCGGCGGCGCGCGCGCGCGCTCAAATTTGCATGCGTCGACGAATGTGACACACGTCGTGTGCTCGTCAGCGGCTCACATTCTCATCGCATCGACCCCGCAGGACCCCGCAGGACCCCGCAGGACCCCGCAGGACCCTGTCAGCACGCTGTCAACACCGGGCCGATGACTAGTTTTGGGATCGATGGGAGGGGCGGCATGGCCACGGCGGGCCTCGGTGGGCCTTGCCAAGTCGGCCTGGTCTACGGCCATCGCAAAGAGAAAGAAGGCTGTAGGCGTGCTCATGTTTATAAATTAACACGTCGGCCTGTCCTGCGCCAAAGGGCTTGGCCCAGCGACTGACCACGCGTGTATATTTTTCGCCCGTTATAGGCAGACGAGATTATTCTCCGCAGTTTTTGTGATTACGTTATCCCTGAGAGGTATTTGAAACGGAGCGCCCAGGCCGGGCTGGGCTGGGCTCGGGTCCTGATACCGTCAGGTTGTGGTGTTATTTTACCTGTGTGGTCGGGGCGCCTCGGTCTATACCCGCGCAGTCCACCGTGTTCGCCCAGGAAACAATAATTCTCTGCACTATCGTGCTAGAACAACACGAACTTGGCTTCGGCACTCGTCCTTCCCCGGGGATTTGAACCCGCGCCCACCGTGACGTTATCGGTGCCTCTTCGGCTATCCATGGCAGGGGCCCAACTCTGCAGCCCGGCCGGGGCAGGCCGGGGCAGGCCGGGGCCCGCGGAGGGCAGCTAGGCATTACCTTTCTCTCCTCTCCACGCTGAGCCACGGACTGTTTTCTTATCGGGCAGGACTGGGGAAAAAAGGAACTGGGGGGCCCTGGAGAGTCCTGCGAGGCTGAGCGCTCGTCGGCAAGGCGGGAGAGTTGCAAGAGAGAGAGAGAGAGAGAATTTGAATTTTGAGAGAATTTGAATTTGAATTTTATTTCTCATAGGTACATAACAGGACTAGAGAGTCCTAGGGGAGCACCATCAGTACATACCAGAGTACGGAACAGTTCAAAACATAATTAGATGCTATACAGTGTGTAGTGCCAACGACATTACAGATACATTACTAACAGGTAATAGAGCGAGATATAGCAAAAGTTCAGGAGCCATGTTGCGTAGCCATTAAATGGGTTTTTAGATATTTTTTAAACAGAGGCAAACTACTAATAAGGTGAAGAGAGCACGGTAGGCTATTCCAAAGAATTATAGCATTGATCCAGAAAGCTCCAGCACATTTGTCTGTTCGATGCAGTGGAACAGTAAAGTGATTTCTACATTTTCTAGAGGGTCTATCTCTAACATGTCTGTCCAGTACAAATTTTTCGCAAAGGTAAACAGGAGAATTAGAAATGATGCATTTTTTAAATAGTGACAGAGATGAATAGATGCTTTTGTTTACAACTGAGAGCCACTCAGAGAGAGAAAGAGAGAGAGAGAGAGAGAGAGAGAGAGAGAGAGAGAGAGAGAGAGAGAGAGAGAGAGAGAGAGAGAGAGAGAGAGAGAGAGAGAGAGAGAGAGAGAGAGAGAGAGACAGAGAGAGAGAGACAGAGAGAGAGAGAGAGAGAGACAAAAACCGGAGCCGTTTCACCCTCTGCTCGCATGCCGGCGGCAGCGGGGAAAAGCTGATCTTTCCTCTTTCTTTCTTGTCCTCTCTGCTGCCCGGGGAACAACGCCGCGCACCTCCGCGTTGCGTTTCGTTTCTTCTCCTCCGCCCCTCTGTCAGGCCCCCGTCGGGCTAAATGTTTTCCGAGCTGAGAGAATTTAACGACGTCGCCTGACTGGTGTGCGTTGCGTGTGCGGGGAGAGGGCCGCGGGGGCCGGCCGAGCGGGTAGCCGCAGTAGCCTGCCCCGCCAGTGTGCGCCCACACACAAAATAGACGTCTATAGACGAAGCTAGACCATCTATCCTGAATCTTGGCCGTCTATAGACGTCTATTTGTCGTCTATAGATGGTCGAAAGTAAGTCATCCAGATCTACGTCTATTGGTAGACATTACGTAGACGTCTATACGATACAAAATAAGTCTATGTGTAGACAACTACGCGCATAGGTCTGAGCAGAGCGTCTATTGACAGTCTATATTATGTCTACAAGTAGACATCTAGTGCTAGATCAAGTATCGATATCTATAGACCACCTACCTAAGGTCTACTTCGTCTACGCGTTAGGGGGGACTAAAGGTCGATCACGTCTAGCACTAGACCGTATATACACGCTAAGTAGATCACACCTTCGTTCATATAGCCAATGAAACTGTTTATCATCAAGTGGCGTGATAGCCGAGTGGTTAGAGAGCGGGAGAACAGAAGAGAAGATCATGGGTTCGATACCCGTCATGACTTTTTTTTTCGTCTATACTTGATCTAGACGTAGACGTCTACTAGATTCAGGATAAGTAGACGTCTAATAGCAGTTGCAAAAATAGCCAGCGTAGACTTTGCGTAGATTGTCTACTGATAGACCACTTTTAGATATCTACCAGATGGTGGTAGACGTCTAGTAGACGTCTATTTTTTGTGTGTGCCGGGGTGTACGGGATACTGGTGCCGCAGCCCCAGCCCGGCCGTGTGCGGGGTAGTAACCCCACCTCGTTACACTGAGAGATCCCATCCCCCACGCACCGTCGGCACCGCCAGCTGCGCCCGGCCTCGACCCCATCTCATCTCCCCGCATCCCCCCGGCCACACCTTGAGACCATCTTAAACCACCCCAACTTCCCCTGACAGCCGCGCCGCGCCGCGCCACGCCCATCCCTTCTACCACTTGTTGTTTTTGGCTGCGGTCAAACTGGCCGGGGGTCCTTAATCCCTTTTCCACTAACCCCCATGTACATATACCCGCTCCCCCAGCCGGCCGCTGCGCCGCCTGGCACGACAGCAGGCGGGGGGTAGGAGAGAGAGAGAGAGAGAGAGAGAGAGAGAGAGAGAGAGAGAGAGAGAGAGAGAGAGAGAGAGAGAGAGAGAGAGAGAGAGACACTTGGTCAGAAAGCCTCTCCATCATACGTTGTCGCCGTTCGTCCGAGAGAACGCCGCAAGGAAATGCCAATCCATGAATGGTTTTACGGCCGGGAAATAAGAAAACAAACCAACGGAGGTGGCGGTATTGCGACCGCGCTCTCAAAAGAAAAAGAAGGGGGAGAAAAACGGGGGGCCAGAAAGAATGGGAAGAGACCGAAAAGTGGTAAAAGAAAAGGAAAAGGGAGAGTGAGCGGTGCTCCGGTATCGCACGCAGGCAGCGCGGCCCTAGTACGGCCCGCGGAAGAACAGAGGCCATAACTTCCGGGCAGAAGGACTTCACGGTCCCCGTGTCTTGATACTCCTATTCGCTCCTTACATAACTCATCATTTATTGGCCATCTGTTCTCTTTCGAGAGAGCACCCCCTCCCCCCTCCCCCTTCCCCCAATCCCCACCAAACCCGTTTCTGAAAAACCTCCCACTTTTACCCATTTCTTTCTGTGCTGGTTCTACAGAGCAGTCCATGTCCATATATTTTTGCTCGTGTCTCTGTGGTTTTGACCCCAACCCGACCCGGCCTTTGGGACACTCGCAGACCCAGCAGCTCCGCCTCGGGGCTGGGCTGGGCTCGCCTGCGACCTGCTGCGCCGTGCCGGTCTTTGTCATGTACAAAATGCATTATATTTTGTACCATGCATTTTTTTCCTCACATTTTTGTTCTATTTTTTCTGGCCGCCATGATTTTTTTTTCGATTTTGTCTGCCACTGTACACTGATTTTATTTTTGAAGGGGAGTTCCTCCCTTCTGTCTCTAGTGCTGTAGTAAAGCCGGGCATTACGGCGATCATCTCCTATTGCGGCAGTTATAACCCAAGGAAGGTGGCGTCATCAGGGATAAATTCCTCCGGCGGACTGCGGAGCCATGGAGGAGCCGGGACGGCAGCTGCGTGGGCAGTCCAAGAGGTTGAGCTGGCCGTGGGAAGGCCGTGGCCGTGCCGTGGCCGTGCCGTGGCCGTGCCGTGGCCGTGCCGTGGCCGTGCCGGGACCGTGCCGTGGCCGTGCCGTGGCCGTGCCGTGGCCGTGCCGTGGCCGTGCCGTGCGTGGTCGGACCGTGGCCAGAAGCCCCCACAGCCCCAGTAACTTTTGCGAGGGCACGTCAGCTGGGGCAGCTCTCGGCAGAGCGGGCATCTGCCGGCCTAGCCTACGCGTAGTGAGGCTGACCGAGAGCGGTTCAGGAATAGCAAAACTAGGACTGAAGGAGGAGACCATGAGAAATCAAGTCGGGTCTGACGGCGAGGTACCGACTGCGCGCGCCGACACACGGCTCGGTCCTCCCCCGGCCCCCGGCCCGCCCCACACCTGGCCAGTGGACCGCTCCGCGCCGCGCAACGCCTCACTTGGCTGGCAGGGCTGTCAGGCCTGGCGGGGCGGGCCCGCTGGCTGCGCTGGCTGGACCGCTGCCAGACTCACTCACGGCCGTCGTGAGGGGAGGCGCCGCCGCCGCTGCCACCGCCGCCGCCGCCGCTGCCACCGCGGCTGCCGCCGGCCACCACGCCGTCCCTCACGGCCCGCACCAACGCCTTCCTGACAGCGGCACCGATTTCACCGCCAAAACTCATTCATACCCCACATTTTCTTTCTTTTCCTTGTTTTTTCAAAACTTGTGAGACCAGAAATGACCACTATTTCTCCAGATTAAAGTTTAAAAAATAGCCACAACACTCGATTTTTGGGAGCCGCAAGAAGGTTCACATCAACGAAAACATTCTCAAGCATTTTGCTTCTTAAATCTGCTTATTAATCCGTACGTTTTTAAGGGAGCAGCAAGGAGCTGGAGGGAAGGCGGTCCTCGTGAAAAGGGCGACCGGCGGCCGCCGAGTCAACCGCGCGCGAGTCCCGCGGGGTAAAAAAAGAGGGCGAGGAGGGCCGCAAGCCGCAAGCAAAGGGCCAGACGTAATTTCATCTCGCACACGCCGCTCTCCGGCACCGGCAGCTCCGCGGCTCCAGCGAGCGGCACCGGCCCACGGCGGCGGGCTGCGGGCGCCGGGGCCTTCAGGAAGTTAAACTCGGCACAAGGAAAGTAATCCAAGTCTGTCTGGAATAATCATTTCCATACTCCAGCCCAAAAGTTTTTTTCTGCTCTCTCTCTCTCTCTCTCTCTCTCTCTCTCTCTCTCTCTTGCTCTCTCTCTCTCTCTCTCTCTCTCTCTCTCTCTCTCTCTCTCTCTCTCTCTCTCTCTCTCTCTCTCTCTCTCTCTCTCTCTCTCCCTCTCTCTCGCATTCGTTCCGTCATATCAGCCGCGGTAACTAACTGACTAACTAACTAGGGCCGGTCGTGACTTTTGGAACCCCCGATCGGTGAAGGGGAGTCGGTAGAGATATGCATGCAGACCAACCGCCTGATTTAAAAGAGCGCCGCCCCTGTCGACCCCCCCCCCCTCCCCCACTTCCCCTCCCCCCGAGCCCGGCGGGGACATTTAACATGCGGCTCAGGACAGGCTCTCCTTGCTACGACATCCCTATCCGCAAAATAAAGGGGAGGGAAAACAAAAAATAAGACGTTTAAGCCGCCTTGCAAGAAGACGAAGAAGAAGACGCAGATCCGCTGCTGCTGCTGAGAGAGCTGATGGCCCCGCTCAATGAAAACACGGGCGATATTTCAATTGAATGAGAGACGCGGGGGAGGGGGGGGGGAAGAATCAGCGAGCGCAAGAGGAACAAGTTTGTCGATCGGGGTGACGTCACACGACAGCGGCAGGCGGCGGCAGGGGCCTCATCTTCTCCTCATCAGAGACGTCACAAGCGGCGCGGCGCGGATTTTCCACGACCACGAGTGCGCGGGATTTAAGGGGAGAGATATCAGAGAGAGAGAGAGAGAGAGAGAGAGAGAGAGAGAGAGAGAGAGAGAGAGAGAGAGAGAGAGAGAGAGAGAGAGAGAGAGAGAGCGAGAGAGGACAGAAAAGGGGGAGGTGGGGGGAGGTCTGTAATGCGGCAAGGATCGGCCCGAGCGGGTTCCTAGTGTGTGGGCGGGTATATGACGTCATTAGGATGCTGTTACAATGAATGCTACGATGTTACTCGAGAACAATGGCCGGTCGGTCGGCGCAGCGCATAATGGCGCGTCAAGCCCGGTAAAGCCACACAGAGCAGGCCGGGCCGGGCAGGCAAGACCAGTGAGGCGGAGGTAAAACTCATTTCGTTGGCAGCGGCAGTGGCCGCCGCGCGCCACCAACATGGAAGACACGTCGGGCTGCTGCTGCTGCTGCCGCTGCTGCCGCTGCTGCTGCCGCTGCTGCCGCTGCTGCCGCTGCTGCCGCTGCTGCCGCTGCTGCCGCTGCTGCTGCCGCTGCTGCCGCTGCTGCCGCTGCTGTAGTTACAGAGGCCGTCCGCATGCCGCGCTGATTTTAATGGGCGTTTACGCTTTTGGCTCTCGGTAAGCACCGTTTGCAGGAGTGCTCCAGAAACAAATTCTCCGCCTGTTACGAGGAGAGAGAGAGAGAGAGGAGAGGAAGGAGAGGAGCGAATGCGGAGCGATGCGAAGCATACCGGCTCAGCAGCTAATTAAAACGGGAGAAACTGAATAGGGAGGTAAATGACTGAGCACTATACCTGTGCTCACCGCCCACTAGAACTTTCGCTCACACAGAAAAATAATGAGTTTTCCTTGGTTTTATTCACAAAATCTACTGTCCTTCACATTTTATTTTTGGATCATAGGGGCACGCGGGGCGTCGGTCATTCAGGAAACCGCATCGCATCGCCTGCTGAAGATTGGGGAGGGGGGGGGGGATGGATGCCGCATTGCCGTGTGCCACAGAATACATCGACATATATATGTCATTCATCATCATGCCATCGAAAAGCTAGAGGGGAGACAGGGGACAGTGTTGAGTGGCGTGGCACGAGTGGCGGGGCGGCCCCCGCGGCCCCCGCAGCCCCCGCGGCCCCCGCGCACAAAGGGCTATCGGAGCGCACGGATCGCGACGCGTTTTGGAAGCCGTTTCAAATGGCCGTGGCGTTGCGATTGGCCGGCGTTTAAGAGCGAGCCGTCGGAGCCCACATTGGACGTCCGGGGGGCGGGCGGGGGGGGGGGGGGGGCGCCCCTCGGCTAACACCGCCACCGCCTTCACTGATCCATCCAACCGACAAAAACGGGGGGGGGGGGGAGAAGACAAAGACGGATTAAATCAATGAAAAGTCATTGTTTGTCGCCGGGATTCCGCGGACGCACGGGTGACAAACCGCCGCCGCTGCTGCCGCCATCGCTGTTGCTGCCGCTACCGCCGCCAATTTTGCTGCTGCTGCTGCTGCTGCTGCTGCTGATGCTGCTGGGCGACGTCAACCCACAGCCGCCGCGCCCTCAAAGCTTTTAATCTCGCTGTGCTGGTCGAGCCCTGCCGGACTCTGGCCTGTGTGTGAGAGAGAAAGAGGGGGAGAACGCGGAAGAAAAAGGACAAGGGGGAGGAGGGGAGGGGAGGGCTCCCACGGTCAGCCGCCGCCAGGTCCCCGATGGCAAAACCGCGTTGAAATCGCGCGCGGGAAGAGGAAAATAAATGCAGTCAAGAAGAGGAAAGGTCGGGCAGTAAGAGCGATGACAGATAGCAGTGCAATAACAACAGCGCTGTCTCCTCGTACGAGCAAGGAGTAAAAGGAGAAAGTAAGAGAACACGGATTCGAAAGCCGTTCCCTCAACATGCGGCGGGCAGGGGGAGGGTGAGCCAGAGAGAGAGAGAGAGAGAGAGAGAGAGAGAGAGAAGAGCAGACGGAGCACAGGGACAGACTGCCCCCTCACCGTCTCGACGAGTCGACGCTGCTGCTCGCCCCCATTCAGACGCATGCAAGCTACCGCTCCTCCGGGACCGCAGAAACAAGAAGGACAAGGAAGACGCGCTCCGTACCGTGCCGTGCCGTGCCGTGCCGTGCCGTGCCGTGCCGTGCCGTGCCGTGCCGTGCCGTGCCGTGCCGTGCCGTGCCGTGCCGTGCCGTGCCGTGCCGTGCCGCCCGCTCTGCTCCATTCCGCCTCATTCCTGTCGCCCCGCAGCAGGACGGACGGCGGGGACAGCAGCAGCCCGAACATTCCGCAGCCGGCCGCAGTGAAATGAGCTCCAGCCACTTTTACAGAGAGAGAAAGCCAGAGAGGGAGAGAGAGAGAGAGATAGGGTAGAGGAGGAAACGGCACATGTCGACGCACCGTCATCTCCTAGCATCCCTCTGGTCCTTCTCCTCCGCACCCTCTTCTCTCTCACTCTTTCTCCTCTCCGCACATCCTCCCTCTTCTCTCTTGCTCTACATCTGAGGAGGAGCTTTGTAGAGCGATCATCGAACTGACAATAAGACAACTGTCTCCGCAGCGTATACTCCATGCAACTTATTATTACAATTTTTATTTTCTCCCTCTTACTCTACCTCTCTCCCGGTGCGGTTCCGCTCAAAACGTTTCCCAGAAGCAGGCAGGGTGGCGTATCCTGGCCGCCTCGCTGTAGTGCCGCACCGCACACTGTAGTGACCGCCGCCACTCCAGGAGATCCCGGGGGGCCTCTCGCTACGGCAGTCCCCGCTCCGTGCGCTGTGTAGGCCTACACAGGCCGGGGTTGAGAAAACACGCCGGCTCCACTGCAGGGTTGGGGGGAGGGGGGGGGGTACATTGTGCGGCAATCGCCTGGCAAAAAGCAAGCAAGCGGCCCTCGGAGGTGCAGATGCGGAGCCCGGCCGGGGCCGTGCTGAGTCCGGTGCGCACGCGTGCTGGTGACAGTAGTAGTGCCGCACAGGCGCCAAGCCATAGGCAGCCCAAGGTCGACCCCCCGCAGGGCTGCCGCCCCACTTGATGTCCGGCGCCGAGGAAGAAAGGCCCGGAGCGTCCGGGGAATTCGCCGCCGCCGGGATGAGGCGGCCAGGAGAGCGCGCTCCGGTGGCTCCGGTGCCTCCGGGAGCCCAGGAGGTCCTGTTGACTCTGCAAAGTCCGGCTCCGCCTGGCTCCGGGCGGTCAGGGTCGCCGGGGCGGGGGCCGCCGCCGAGTGATTCCGCGGCCGCACGCCAGGCGACCGGGGGCGGCGCAAGGACAGGAGGGTGTGTGCGGCCGAGAGCAAACTGCGGCAGGCGAACGACCCACAGCGAGGGCCTCTCTCTCTCTCTCTCTCTCTCTCTCTCTCTCTCTCTCTCTCTCTCTCTCTCTCTCTCTCTCTCTCCTCTCCCCCTCTCTCTCTCTACTCGGTGGTGCTGTTTAAAAAGTTGGAGGGTCGAAAAGGTGTGCTGCTTCGGGAACACAAAGAAATAATTTGCGAGTACGGTACAGTTTAGCCGACTGCAACGGCGAGGCAACACGCGCGGAACAGTTCTGGCTCTGGAGGTGGGAAAAGGAGAGCGTTAGAGAGAGAGAGAGAGAGAGAAAGAGAAGGATGGGGGATTGAAATAAAAAAGACTATAGTAAATACACGCGATGCTTGCGTTGTTTGTGTACATGCTTCGAGGGCTGCACTACAGTCACGGCCAAAAGATTTGCTGCGCGGCGGGTGCGGCACTTGTGCCAGTGTTGGGGGGGGGGGACCTCCCAACCTCACCTGCCCCCTCCTCTCCACCCTACACATTACGGCGCAGCACCGTCTGAGAGCAGTACCAACACGACAAGCAATGGCTGGCCCGGGAGACCGGGCAGCTTTTGTTTAGAAGTTGGCTACATTTCCAGCAGGAGAGCAGCAGAAGGTCCCCGGCCAGAAGCCGTGCTTTTCTTTTTCTTTCGCGTGACAATGCAAATACGGTGTGAGAAACGTCGTAGAAGATGCCGGCCGGCTCACGAGCTCACGGGCAGAGATCCCGCGGCTCTGGCCGAAAGGCTTTGACTTACTGTGTCGCCACTTGAGATCAATCTCTGCCTTTCCGAGAAACGCCGCCGCAGAAACTTTTGAGCGCGACGAGAACAAACAGAAAGTAGCGCGCCGGCCGGGCTCGGGGGCGGCCGGCGGCCGGGGTCACTTGCCGGCACGCAAAACATGCAACAAGAGCAGGTGAAACGGAGCGGGACACATGAGAAACTATTTCGGGGGCCCCTCCTCCCCCCTTACAGCCGCATTCTCTCTTTCTCTCCTCATCAATATTAGGGAAATCTAGACGGGCCGTCATTGTAGCAGGATAGGTGGGGGGGAGGGGCTGGACTTAATTTTCATCCGTGGTTCGCTCTAAAACTTCTTTAACGAAACTTTGCAAAACCAGTTTTGTTTACTTTGCGTCTTTCAATTCCCTCGACAAGGACTTCAAGTCGGGGGGGGGGGGGGGGGGGGGTCTCAGAGCTCAGCTCCCCCCCCCCCCCCCCCCCCCCCCGGCCCCCACGTCCCCTGTCCGCCGCCGCTCCCACGGAAGCGACATGGTGCGTGCGTTGCTGGGCGTCACAGACCCGCACACTCAGTACCTCGGCGCCCTACTCCGGAAGATTCCGGTGCGTTACAGAAGCGGGTACCCCCGCTCCCCCCCTCCTTTTGTATCCACGGCATTGTTTCTAGTTTCTGTTTCGGGACAACGATAGCGCCTTCGCCTCTCGCGGGGGATCCAATCAGAGCGCTGATCGTCCCATAGCCCTCTCGCGCTCTCATAAAACTTTGATTGATCTGCTTTCAAACTTTCGTGCGCGTGAAAAAGGTGGTGGGGAGGAGGTTGAGGGCTGGAGAAGGTGAGGAGGGGGTGCTTATGCACATAATTCTCGGGGAGCGCGAGCCGACGCTGGCCGGCGATACACGCCGAGACGGCCAGCGTGGCCGCAAAAACATGATTAAATTTATAACCATTACCTTAAATTATCCAAGCCGCGGAGAGAGAGAGAGAGAGCGGAGGAGGGACCCTAAGGGGGTGGTGCGGCCATTAGCTATCTCCTAGCGGTGTGCCTGCCGGGGGACGGCCGGGGGCGGCTGAGGGCGGCCGGGGGCGGCCGGGAGCGGCGCGGCCACTGGCCCAAACAAGAGTGCCAAGTTTGCAATGATCCGGGGTGCGGGCCCCCGCCAGCCGGTGGCCCCCGGCCCCGGCCCCGCGGCCAGAGTTTGCGACCAAAGTTGGGCAAAAAGCACACGGGCCGCGGTATATTAACAAAACAGGAGGAGGGAGGATGTGGTCGGCGACAAACGTACGTGCGCGCGCACGGGGCACGCACGTACGCACGCACGGGGCACGCACGTACGCACGCTCTCTCGTAAGGTGCCGCCGTGCTGTGCGTGCGCCCTATGTGGCGGGCGCGACTCCAGAAATACGAGGAGAAGACCAAAACCGGCGATAGAAATAACTAGACTGTGGTGGAGGAGGAATCCTAATCCGTGCGGCGCCGAAACAAGTTATGGGGTGTGCCAAGATTTGCCGAGTCGTCACGGGCTCAGTTGGCAGAGCAGGTTGGCCCAGTTCGCGCCGCGGAGAGAGAGCGAGAGCGAGAGAGAGAGAGAGAGAGAGAGAGAGAGAGAGAGAGAGAGAGAGAGAGAGAGAGAGAGAGAGAGAGAGAGAGAGAGAGAGAGAGAGAGAGAGAGAGAGAGAGAGAGAGAGAGAGAGAGAGAGAGAGAGAGAGAGAGAGAGAGAGAGTGAGAGAGTGAGAGAGTGAGAGAGTGAGAGAGAGAGAGAGAGAGAGAGAGAGAGAGAGAGAGAGAGAGAGAGAGAGAGAGAGAGAGAGAGAGAGAGAGAGAGAGAGAGAGAGAGAGAGAGAGAGAGAGAGAGAAAGGTGTGGTGGGACGGGGCGGCCAACCTCAAGGCCCGGCCGCGCTGCCACGGCGTGCTCTGACAGAGACGTGTATCCGTGCGACCCGAAAAGGGACGCGGCTGTGCCACGTCATCGATTCGGGCGCAGACATCAAGTACAGGCAGGGACAGAGCGACGATGGCGCGATGCGAGCGAGTCCCAGAGCGAGAGAGAGGGAAATACTGAAAGCGCACAGGCGGGGGAGAGACGAATATCTCTGGGAGGCGAGAATTGGATCGCTTTTGAGGCGCACAGATTCTGGCTGCCAGCTGGCCGCAGTGCTATATCCATCCGCCGACTGGAAAACTTCGCTTTATATTCCCGCAAAGCATCCTCACGGGAGAGGGCGGCCGTTGGGAATTTCAACTTATGCAAAAAAGATCAGAAAAAAATCAGGTTGAGAAAAAATAAAACATAAACAACAAATATTCAGAAAAATGGCAAATAAAAATAGTCAGAGATGAGACGAAAAATTTAGGTTGCAGCATACATCGGTTTTTGAAAAACAAAAGCATTTTTTGAGAAAAAATCGAAGAAAATTAAAAGAATCGGCCATTATTTAAATCAGTGTATATGAATAAGGGCAGTGGTGCCCCCCTTGGTCCCTTAATTACTCTTCTTGAGACCATTCTGCCGTTGGTCGGAAACGCTCGCCAGACGCTTTGATCCAGAAATTCCTCGGAAAGCACACATCTCCTTTCTGGCACCGGTTTCGGAAATCGTGTTCAGACGGGTGGTGTGGTTGTGGCTCCTGCCACTCGCACAGCGCGCTGCAGATATCGCCACGAGTGTGCTGAACAAAGCGGCCTCCTGTGGCACGCCTCGTCCGTCGTCCTTCCAGGAATGCGGTGTGCTATTCCTCTCACTGATGGCGATGCCTTTCGACTGGAGAGTGGCGGTTTTCAAAGAAACACCCCCCGGTGAGGACAGGACACCCTGCCCACGCGGACCGGAGAGGTCCGGCCTTGGGGAGACACACAAACATGACAAGGCGCCAGGCGCCACCAAAGGGACCCCCAGCGGCGCCGGGGCCCGAGGCTAGGCTTCTCTCCAGGTGCCAACTGCCCCGCTGGGTCCTCGGCCAGGATAATTAGACTTCTTCCAAGTGACTCAAGGCCAGCGCCGGCGGCACGAGCAACAGCCGGACGCGCCCGCACGCTGTGCATGCCGTGCTTATGAGAATACGGAGGCTTCGAACTACTTGCTAATTTAAGCCTTGCTGCCCGCCCCGCCCCCGCAGCGCCTCGGAGATGGGAGGAGGGAGCGTCGTCCTGAGGGCAGACGGAGAAAACGGATCCGGGAGGCGGTGCCGCCCCCGAGCTCGGGAGTCGGTACCTGAGCCGGTGGACACTCCGCCCGTGTGTAATGGAGCCGAGACTGCCATTAGTGGCGCGACGGACGCGCGCGTGGCGTGACGCATGGCGTGGCGCGTGGCGTGGCCGGCCATGGATCGCCATGATTTACGAGCTACACGGTACCGGCCGGCCCGGTCCCGATAGCTTGACGATGATTGCCACTACTTGTGCAAGAGCAACAGAGAGACTGCTTCATCAGCGCGAGGCAATTTCACTACACATTTTGCCCCCTCCATCTGTGCCATTCTCTTTCTCCCCCTCTTTCTCCCCATTCCGTCTCTCTCTCTCTCTCTCTCTCTCTCGCTCTCTTAGAGCGGCGCACCGCGGTATTATCACGCGGCCATTATCAAGAACACGGTTCCGATTGCGTTCGCGGCACGATGGTTATGGTTATCGCGGAGAGCAGGGCGGGAGTGGGGAGCGAGAGCGAGAGAGTGGGAGCGATCTGAAGACCGGGCGCGAAAATCATGCATTATAGGCCGCGCGGGGTCCCGGCAGCCGAAGCCTACGGAACGAGGGAAGCGCACGCACGCAGCGCCTGCGGAGCCGAGGGTAGGCAGACCCGCACAACACCCGCGTGTTGCGGTACAGCAGGGCTCGCCCCAAGCAGGCGCCTGCAGAGCCGAGGGTAGGCAGACCCGCACAACACCCGCGTGTTGCGGTACAGCAGGGCTCGCCCCAAGCAGGCGCCTGCGGAGCCGAGGGTAGGCAGACCCGCACAACACCCGCGTGCTGCGGTACAGCAGGGCTCGCCCCAAGCAGGCGCCTGCGGAGCCGAGGGTAGGCAGACCCGCACAACACCCGCGTGTTGCGGTACAGCAGGGCTCGCCCCAAGCAGGCGCCTGCGGAGCCGAGGGTAGGCAGACCCGCACAACACCCGCGTGTTTGCGGCACAGCAGCGTTCGAACATTCGATTTCCCGCTGAACTTGAATAGCGGGCCGTGACCTCGGCCCTTTGTTCCTCCATCAAAGGCCACCTGCATGGGCCGGCCTGCCATTACCTTCCCACTCCTTCACTCCCTCCTATGTCCGACTGTCTTCCCCTCTCACCCTCTCACTCGCTCTCGGTGTGCACTCGAGGAAAGGGTCGCTCACTTCCCACTCGATCTCCCAAGGGCCATTAGAGTAATTAACTCGCGTGGGACCTTAGAATACAGCCGAGGCTTTAGAGCCGTGGCCGGCGTGGGCCGTGGGGGCGGCGGGGGCCACGGGGGCCACGGGGGGCCTCAGTCCGGTCATTAGGGGTTAGGCCGGCCCGTAGCTCTGGGCTTGGCCCGCGCTCTCTCGTCGCTTGGAGGGGCGTGGCCGGGCGTAGCCTAGCCGGGGCACGGCAAGGCATAGCGAGGCGTAGCGTCCAAACGACTTATGAGCCCTCTTCGGGTCCTTTCGGTCCACCCGGCGCGGCTCCTTCGCTCGGGTTTGTGCCCTTCCCCCCCCCCCCCCTGTGCTCCAGTTCGCGTCAAACAGTACGTAACGAGAACTTGGCCGAGACGCTCATCCCCCTTCCTCCCCTCACACGCACACACGCCCACATGCACGCACGCACGCACGCACGCAGAGGCACGCAAAAATTTCAACGAACCACTGGCGCCGACCCCTCGTGTTTGGCAAACATCGTCGTACACCATCTCGGCCGACGGACTCATCGATCGGCCGACCGGCCCCTATGTCCGCTCCCCCGTTGCCTTCTCCCTTCAAATTCGCCCCCCCCTCCCACCCCCTGCGAATGTCTTACAGCCCCCCCCGCAGTGCAACCCTCCCCCTCACGCAGCACCCCCCACCATCTCAGCCGGCCATAGCTGCGTTCTGGCCGATTGCCTTCGTAGACGGATACTTGTTGAAGGCGCCGGGGTGGGGGCCTCGGCGAGCGGTGCAGTGCGCGGGTCCCGGTGGGCCCCGGCGGGGGCGGTGGGGCGTGGCGGGGTGGCGGGAGGCATCTGCCTGATAATGCCGCATCACAATTGATATCGCGTTGGAATGAAGCCAGCGGCCGTTCTATTTTCTTTCCGCCTATTTTCCTCCCTTTCGCTTGTGCGCGCGGCCGTGGGCAGGCAGGCGCGCTGGGGGCTATGGGGTGTGCCGCGCGAGGCCGCTGGTGTCCCCCGGCCTGCTCCCGCCCCCGGCCCGCCCCCGGCCCGCCCGCCCCCGGCCTGCTCCCGCCCCCCACTCACAGCCATTTTTCTTCCATCCCGGCCTGCGCCAGGGCCGCGCCTCGCAGTCGTTTGCTGCGCGCGAACCGCGCTCCCTAACCCGGCCCAGCCCGCGGCCCAACCCCGGTACATCCCAGACCAGAGCCCAGCGGCAAACAGCCCAGAGGTTCTCCGCGCAGCGATGGATGCAGAGCCCAGAGCCTAGGCCAGACCAGACCAGACCACCTCGCGCTAGCAGCACCGCCAGCGCAGCGCCCGCACCGCCATGCGCACTGCCCCATTTGTCCGCTCGAACAGGGGGCGTTCGTTTTTACATTGCTAAATGGCCGTCCATATTAAACGCGTGCTGTTGGCACTAAAGATTTCATCGGCATTCGCCCCCATTACTGCCTCCCGCGGGGGGCATGAATAGCAGCGCAGCGGGGCCCGACCCGCCCGGGGGGGTCCTCGGGGGGTCTGTGGGGCCCGGCCGCCCCCGCCGGTATTATTTGGACTATTTTATGGCACGATTTTTATCTCGGCGAGCGCGCGGTGTGTTGTCGGTAATAAAGACAGTCAAACGGCCGGTACACGAATTTGGCACATATAAACGGTACGCCGGGCCGACCGGTGACTGACAGGGGTCGGGGTTGGGGTGGTTCGGTGGGGCGGGGGGGGGGGGGGGGGGGGCGGGGGGGGGGGAGGGAGGGGAGCTCAGCTGTGCCCGCAGGGCCCCCGATGTGATGTGATGTGCCGCACCAGTGCGGCCCGTGTGCGTACACCTGACTAGAGACTCCCCCGATTTCCATCTGCGGGGTTGACCGCCACAGGGGTCATTGTGACCGAGATGGAAGCCCCCCCCCCCTGACAATTCCCCTCCCCCGTCGACGTGGTGCACCCGGCCTTCGCCCCTGTCCCGCGCCCCACCACGCCCCGCTATGACGGATGGTCTGCCCCTGATCACCCGGAGGCGGGCGGCAGCGGTGGTGGTAGCAGCAGCGGCGGCGGCGGCATCGCCGCATTTGCGCGAGGCGAGGCGGCCGCTGAAGAAAATCATCGCTCTGTGATTCAACACGTTTCTGACAGGCCGTTCGCACAGTCGCGGTTCAGGTGCGTGCGGAGGTCTTTCACAGCTTTTTCCTTCTGCCTCTTTTTTCCTCCCCCTCTCTCTCTCTCTCTCTCTCTCTCTCTCTCTCTCTCTCTCTCTCTCTCTCTCTCTCTCTCTCTCTCTCTCTCTCTCTCTCTCTCTCTCTCTCTCTCTCTCTCTCTCTCTCTCTCTCTCTCTCTCTCCCTCTCTCTTCCCCCCCTCTCTCCCTCTCTCTCTCTCTCCCGTTTTTTTATCGCGTCTCTTTTTCATTATTTTCTTCTTTTGAGCCGTATATATACGTGTTACTCGCTGGTGTGAACGGGCTCGCGACCAGGAAAAAGAGAAAGGAATGATAAACGAACTGGATCGAAAATTACTGGGAAATAAAGCGATCAAAGTCGGTCACGCCGTCGTTGACGGCGGAGGATTGGATCGTTTGGCTCCCTCGTCGCTTATTGCGGTGCGGTTCAACGCGGACGCAGAGGTCGTCTTCGTCGCCGACAGAGAGACTTGACGGACTTGGCCTGCTTGAGGTGCGCTCGCCCGTGTCGCCACCATTACCTCGGGGTGGAGCTGGTCTGGACGCCGACCACCCGAAGCCCCTCGTGATCAGGTACCCCCTAGGCCGAGGCAGCGGGGGGTGCAGCAGAGAGAGGGAGAGAGAGAGAGAGAGAGAGAGAGAGAGAGAGAGAGAGAGAGAGAGAGAGAGAGAGAGATGACTGATTTCAGTTATGGATCGAAGTCGCTACACGTTCCGGCAAGATAATAGCCGCCTCCCACTCTCCCTACTCAGTGCATGTGACGTCATCCCACGAGGCGGTAGGGGCAGAACGGCCGCCAAGTCTGGCAGCGGGCGGCGGGCGGCGGACTGCGCGGACCGGCCCGGGAGCGCGACGGCCGCGATATTTGACTAATTTCGTCTAACACTCGGCATTGTGGGCAGCCAGTGCGAGACGGAACGGGGCGGGAAGGGACGGGCGGACGGACGAAGCCGCTGGCTTCATTTGAAATTCATTGTCGTACTCGAGTTGGGCGGGCCGTGGCGGGCTGGGCTCGGCTGGGCCCCACTGCCCCCGCCACCCCCGCTGGGGACCCACCCCTTCCTCCCCGGTGGCAGCGAGCAGCCCCCGCCCGGCCGCCGCCCGGCCGCCGCTGGACATAGTTAGGCCCTCCTGCAGCCCGCGCTCGCGGCCCGGCCCCGGTTCTACCAACTTTGTGACGATAATTGTCATGTCCTTGCCGTCCCATCGCTGTCATCACAGGGGGAGGGGGGAGGCGAACAGTCGACAAGAATCAATCAACTTACTCCAAGTCTGAGAGCTGGGGCCGGTGCTGGGGGCGGGAGGCGGCGGCTGGAGAGCGCGGAGGTTAGGTCCATTCCAGGCCCCCGCAGTAGTTGTCCTGCAGGAGCACCCCGGGGGGCGGTGCCCTCCACCGCACCATGCGGGGGCCCTCTGACGGGGTCCTCTGCCGGGGTAGACCCCTGCGGGGGCCCTTGAGTGAAAGCTCGCACGTCCCGCGCCCTCACTAAATCGCAGTTAGAGCGGCGCCACAAAAATGATAGCGGAGCGCGCAGGCGGGGCGGCGTACAGGGTGGGGCCCGGGGCGACGGGACGGGGCCCGGCGGCACACGCGGTGCGCCCCGAGGACGAGAAAAAAAAATCAGGAAACGAATCGCTCTCGGAGTTTCTTTTTTCCTTCTTCTTTCTCTCTGACAGCTGCTGTTGCCGGTGGGGCCAGCCAGGACGGCCAGGGTCAGGACGGCAGCGTGTCCAAGGCGGTAGGTAGGCCGATTTAGCTTCAAAATTCGACATAATCTGGCCCCAAATCTTGATAAAAAAAATAATTGACAGAGAAAACTTGGGTATCCTGCCCCATCTCGGCCCCTCATCCCAGACCTCTGTGGTGCCGCGAGGACGCCCTCTGTTTAACCACTTTACTGTCTAGGAGTAGAGCTCAAACGGCACCAATCAGTGGCATAAGCGAACCTGTGCTGATCCAGTGATCAGACTTTGTGAATAACCGAACGCCTGGACGAGCGCTGACCGCGTAATGAGGCACTTTGAAAAGTGAAGAAAAAGACGCGACTCTCTCTCTCTCTCTCTCTCTCTCTCTCTCTCTCTCTCTCTCTCTCTCTCTCTCTCTCTCTCTCTCTTTCCTCTCTCCTCGTCCGCGGCTCACTCGCTGACCACGTCGAGGGCGGCGACGAAAGAAAGAATTCCGGCGCACGCGACGCCGTTCGGCACCGCAGCCCGGGCCGGGCCTGAGCCGGGGGACCCGACCCGGGGGACCCAGCGCGGCGGCCCAACATGACCTTCCATTCCTATTATTTTTATTTTTCCCCATAAGGAGCCCAGCCCACCCCCCGTGGGGCCCCGGGGGCGGCCGTAGCGTGGCTGCCTGTCGTGGCGCCAGAACTGACCTGACCCGCGAGACCCGCGCCGCTGAGCGAACGACCACCACGACATCCGCATTAAACGCACGACCGACTCGGACGCAGACCACGACCCACCAGACCGAGCGTCCGAGCTTGACCTCGGAGACATCTATTTTTCTTTTTACTTCTTTTTTTATCCCATCGGCTACTTTTACTGCCAGGTTGCATCCCGAGGACGCAGACCTAAATTTGTGTCAGGCAGCCGAAACGCAGCCTAAATTAGTAACATTCTGCTTTATCCAAAGCTGGGTCTCGAAAATTCGATTTTTTTCCCCGCTGCTGGCTAATGTTTCCTGTTGCAGTTGTGCGGTATACCACCGATGACTGCGAGCACTGCGAACACTGCTCAAGGGCTGTAACTGCGGGCGAGGACGCAGCTCCTTTGTTCTAGTCCTGCCCAGGACGTGGAGGATTTCTCAGACGTGGAGGGTTGGCGCGCTGCTTCAAAGGGCGTTGCCCGGCCCGGAGTCTGGTGCCGGTGTCGGTGTCGGTGTCGGAACAGCTGGGACAGCCCGGCCGCTGCCTCACTCAGCCACACTTACCGGCGGTTATCAAAGCACTCCAGCGGCCTCACGGCGCTATGCTGCGCGGGGCGCGGGGTCCGTGGACCAGGGGGGCCGGGTATCCACACACGATGCACTGCACTTCACTATCCGCCTGCCGGCGCTCCCCGGGGCGGGGGTCTTGTCGTCCACGCCACCAGCCGCGTTCGCTGTCACGAAGCCGACGGGCACGTGTGTCACACACGCTCACACGCGCGGCACTCGGTGGCCGACGTCGCGCCGCCCGGTCCGGGACCGAGGAGAGATCGCGAGATCCGAGTCGCGAGGCGAAGACGCGGCGCGGAGGGCGCGCGGAGCGGAGCGCGGGGCGGGGCGACGGCGTGGGCTCTACTCGGCGGCCCGGCGTCCGAGGGAACACTGAGGGAGGCAGCGCCGCGCCGCCGTCGCCGCGCCCCTCCCGCCGCCACCCCCACCGGCCTACCCCCAACCCCGGCCCGGACGCGAGCCCTTGCCCCCGCGCCAGCATGCAGCCCGTGGCCGCCCGTGGCCGCCCGTGGCCGCCCGTGGCAGGTAGCGGCCGGGCCGGGCCGAGGCGGGCCGCTGGCACCGCGCAGCCGCAGCGCCCTCCCGCGGCGCGGCCGTGCACCGCGTCCGTGCGACCGCGCTGCTCCCATGCGACAGAGCTGCATTTCGGAATTGGTAAGCCTTTTGCAATAACATGCCGAGGATTATCATACGAAACCCGTTTGCACCTGGTGTGCGCAGGCGCCTGCCGGGTAGGCAACCGTGACTTGTGGATGCACGCGTGTCGTGCGGGCTGGCCTACCCTAGCGTTCACAGGCGTCCGGCGAAGCCGTTCAAGGAGTGGGGCACGAGGACATTTTGGCCGTGCCTAATGATGGTAAGTTTGCCAATGCCGATGGGGGGCAGCGCCGGCAAAACTAATGACAGTGGCACCGGAGACCTCTGGAAATAGTGAGACAAGGTGGAGTGCGAATAACATCGTCGGTACAGCCGGAGCGGCCCCTGCCTGCTCACTATGCCACGCGCGTGTTCTGTTCTCCGTACTAAGAATGCGCTTCTGCTCGCCTTTTTAAACGTTTCGACGAAATTATTGGTTCCATCTACTTCGGCATGCCGTGCGCGCGGCCGCCTCCGCTGTGCGGCCACTAACTCCTCCCCACCCCGACCCCACGGAACCGACGGGAGTCGAACCATGGACCGTGCCACGTGAATTTATTTCTGCAAATCCCTGTAGCGTGTGAGAGTGGTGCTGGCGCGGGCTGGAGTTTTCCAGAGACTGCAGGCTTTCTTGGGTTCGATTCCCAAGGACGGCTACACGCACTAACTGGCCAATGCTGACGTTTATTGTTGTTTTATTTTCACGTTTTACGCAAACCAAATTACATCAATTACGTGTCACGTGGTCCCTGCACGGTCCCTATAAGAGGTGGGTGACAGGAGCTGGTGGTGGCGACGAGGATAGGAAGGGGAATCTGGGAAGACAGTGGGCGAAAGGATGAGTTTTGGGTGGAAAGGAGAGAAGAGAGAGAGAGAGAGAGAGAGAGAGAGAGAGAGAGAGAGAGAGAGAGAGAGAGAGAGAGAGAGAGAGAGAGAGAGAGAGAGAGAGAAAGAGAGAGAGAGAGAGAGAGAGAGAGGAGCGAAAGAGAGATAGGGTGGGGGGCAAGAGCAAGTGGGACGCCGCTCTCTGGGATTTCACGGGGATTAAGCCCCAAGTTGTAAAAAGGTGGCCGTAAAACGCACGACGGCACGGTTCGGCTCTCCGGGTGTCGCATACGCCCCATCCCCCCCCCCCCCCCCTCTCTCTCTCTCTCTCTCTCTCTCTCTCTCTCTCTCTCTCTCTCTCTCCGCCCCGCCTGCCCTCTAAATTTAGGAGCGGTGTCGCTGTGGGACAGGTGCGCCTGTGCGGTGTGCGAACAGAAGAGCGGACGGCCTGGCCTGCTCCCTGCCGAGGCCCCCCTCCCTCCGGTCTGAGCCTTTCGCTCTGCAGCTGTAAAATTACAACGAGACAAATCGCGTTACAAGGTTTTTCCCGCGCACGGCTCGGTGTGGCCGCCCTCAACACGGACCGCAGCAGACCGGACGGCCTGGCTTGGCCTGGCCCCGGCCTGTCCTGTCACCCTGTCCGCTGCACTGCCGCTGGTGCCGCTGTCCGCGCCCCGCCCCGCCCCGCCCCGCCCGCCTGCCGGGGCATTCACGCAGCATTCCAGCGCGGAGACGAGGGTCGGGTGCTAGAACAGGGCCGTCCGCGAGGTCGGCATCGACAGCGGTAGGGACGGGCGGCGGCGGGGCGGCGGGGCGGCGGGGCAGCGGGGCGCCGAGGGCGATAGCAGCGCATAAAACGGCGCGGAGGCCGCGGGGCCGCGGGCCGCGGGACTCATGTGTGCCGCGCGCTGCCCGATCGGCGTGAGTTTGTCGGCGTCCCCACCTGGGACCCCGGCAGTCCAAGACCTCCTCCTCCTCCTCGACGTCGTGGGGCTGTGCCGCATGAGGGGGCCACCATTCCGCACTATCCCGCACCATCCCGCACGACGAATGCCGATCAGTCCTGGAGACGGCCGGGGATACAGCGATGTTTGAAGGACACGCCAGCCGGCGACGAGAAAGCAAGCGCGGTGACTGATAAATGAGAAATAAAAAGAAAACGAGCTTCTAGCATTGACTATCCGAATATTGTGTCTGAAATTCAACAAACACTTGGCATAAAACACAAAACGGTGAATTTCTTGAAATAAAAGGAAAGGAAAGGAAGGGGATAGAGAAAGGAAGGCTGCAGACTCCCTCTCATAGGAGCTCACAGCCGGGAACAGTTGTACCGGATACCCATGGATAACGAGTAGCGGGCCTTCGAAGTGCTCTCTCATAAGCACCCCTCGAAGCCCTCAACCGGGGATCGAACCCGAGGCGGCCGAATGGGATGTTGGCCACCAACCCACACGACCACCAGGGGATCTTGTGTCGGCTGGGGATACTGCGACCTTTTAATGACACACCAGTCAACATGGAGAAAGAACGAGAGGCCCGAGAATTACGAAAAAAAAAGTCACGTCTCCCACCGGGAAGCGAACCCCGGCCTCCCAGCCCTTCGGGGACGCATCGCCCTAGACCACGCGGCTACCAGGGACTCGTGAGGTCAGTAGGGGAGACAGCACCCTTTGGCCCACCCAGCAAGTAGCGAAGAGCATTAACGCAATGGCATCTGGCCACGAAATTTTCCAGCGCTTCCAGCACTGATGAGTCAGCCTCTCTAATCGAGCAGTATGACACTTGACGTAACGCACACAACTACAACAAAAAATTATATAGTTTCAAAAATTCAAATACCACCTGCCATCTAGCGACATGTGGCGGCAACAAAACAGAACTTGTCACGGCGAGAGAAAAAAAAATATCCGCTGAAGACAATATCTACTGCCGAGAATCGAACCCGGGATTTCAGTACGGAGATCACACACGCTGCCCGTTCAGCTATCGGCTCGCAATGGGTAAGGGATCACATCACTCGCTTCCGACGTAAAGGATCCTCCTCCCGTGCCGTACGGCTTGCCCTCCCCCCTCCGGCGGGGACCGCGATCGTGACAGAGCATGCCGCCGGCATGCATGGCCTCGGCTCGGCACGGCTCGTCTCAGCTCGGCACGGCTCGGCACGGTTCGGCTCGCCAGGCGCAAACTCCTTAACATACAAACGGCGGACGACACTTTCCCGGGTCCGCCCCGCCCCACCACTCCCTCGTATTTCGTGTGAAATCATTGCCTCGAGGAGGAGCGACGGAACATTGCTTTGGAGAACAGAGCACAAAAGGAGAAGAGGCGGCGGGGGCGGAGTCTGGGATGGGAGACGCTGTTCGACGAAGCACAAGGCGCTACTACATCGCAGCAGAGGTGGAGAGCTGGAGGAGCGAACAGAACAGAACAGAACGGCACAGGACGGGCACGGCGCGGCGCGGCGCCACAGAGAGCTACGATGATGGGGCGGCAAAATGGAATGAACGCTCGCTCGCTAATAATGTATGCATGGCGGGACAGACCCGGCCCGGCCCCCGGCCAAGGCGATGGAGCCAGAGGGCCCGGAGGGCCCGGAGGGCCCGGAGGAGGCTGGAGAGGTACGGTGCTCAGATCTCCCGGACCATCCCGGACCCGGCCACACCGATACCGCACAGCGCCGCACAGCGCCGCACAGCCATGCCCGGACGGACGGCGATGATCCGGCGCCCGCCCACCCTGCCTGTGGTGTGGGGTACGGTGCTGCGATGCCTGCGGGGCCAGCGGGAAACTTCTGCCGTAACGAGTTTCGATCAAGAGGGAGAAGAAAGAGGCCTTGTTTCGCTTGACAAGAAAGGTGAGATGGCGCAGACGGTGGTGGCGACGGCGACGCCCACATCCAATTATCGAAAAGGCTACATGGGGAGGCTGCGGCTGCGGGAGGCCGAGGCTGTCGCTGTCTTATCGCCTTCTGGAGGCAGACTTCACCGACGGAACAGTTTTTTTTTTTTTTTTTTTTTGGAAGATGATTCTTTAAATTAGCAGGAGCCCCAATTCCGTAAAATAGGGGCGTCGGAGCTCGTCATGAAGGTGACACCAGTTTCATATCGATGTACAAGGGGTTAGTCTAGACAAACTGATGAGCCAAAAGGAACAGAATTTCATTTTTTTTCAAAAATAAAAATATAGTCATACTTCAAATTGTGTGTGAACGAACAGTGTTGAGGGTTGCTAATTTACGAGCTCATTTTTTTTAACAGAGCCCCCCGACCCCCCCAGGGAGTTGAGGCGCCGTGTGTGATATGACAAGCGGTGTCTAGCGGGGCAGGCGGGGTCATAGCCAGCCGTCTGGAGGACAGGGACCGACAGGGCCAAGAGGGGCGGGGCAGGGTGGGCACGTGCTGCAGTGCTTCACATAAGTTTGCATTTCGGGACCGCGGCGCTGCGCAGCTGCTGTGGGAAAGGAGGGGAGCAGCAGCTCACCGTTCCCTCCCTCTCTCTCTCTCTCTCTCTCTCTCTCTCTCTCTCTCTCTCTCTCTCTCTCTCTTTCACACACACACACACACACACACACA
Organism: Odontothrips loti; assembly: GCA_038380765.1. NCBI lineage: Eukaryota > Metazoa > Arthropoda > Insecta > Thysanoptera > Thripidae > Odontothrips > Odontothrips loti. The sequence continues at coordinate 18,313,903 of CM076247.1, read as the reverse complement.
CACACACACACACACACACATACTCCTTCGCGAAACCGCAAAACGTTCTCGTGTCGGAAAGACTATGATGTCCCCCCTCTTCCCCTTCATCCCTCTCGCCCAGCTATGAAAGGGCGACCGTCGTTGTTGGAAGGGCAAAAGGGTCGTGTGCCCTGCAGGCAGTGGCTCGTGCCCTGCTGTGCGTGAGTGCGTGCGTGCGTGTGCGAGTGTGTGCTCACCGTGTGACACACACATCATCATCGCGCAGCGATATCGCACGCTCGGGGAGCGTTCGAATACTTCACGCCGCTACACTCTGACGGCACGCGTCACACACGCGTCACGCACGCGTCACGCGCGCGGGCACACGGGGAGTATAACACGTCCGCAAACAGCTATTCATCAGCAGAGCCGCGCTGAATAAGTCAAGCCGCGCGAAATCATTTGTCCGCGGCGAGGGTCCGGGCGGGCGGCTCTGCGGGGGGTCCGGGCCGCGGCCGGGTGCGGCGTCCGGCCGGACAACATGACGCCCCGACGCCAGGCAAGCAAACACGACCCCGGGAGGGAGTGGCCCGTGGCCCGGGCCGGGCCTGTGTGGGCAGGAGCACCACCCGGAACGACATTTACAGCCGAACGGGCAGTGCGGCGACGAGGACGACGACGGCGAAAATCACGAGCAAATCTCAGTGAAATACAGAGACGTGTCCGGCGGCAGCTGTCAGTCCCGCCGGCGGCACCGCCCGGCACCGCCCGGCACCGCCCGGCACCGCCCGGCACCGCCCGGCACCGCCCCTACCCGCACTGCCCGCTTCGTTAGCAGAGACCGGGCCATAGGCGGCCATAGGCGGCCAGGCCCAGGAAGCGGCGGCAAAGGAGAAGGAAACACCGGCGCTTGGCGTTTGAGGACCGGCGGCCCCGGCGGCCCCGGCGGAGCGAAGGGCTGACCTCGGCCTGCCTCCCTTCCTTCCTCTCCGTTCGAGCGCAAAATAAGCCAGATGAAAATTGTCGCTCGCCATTGAAGGGAAGAGTGAAAGGGCCTTGCGAGAGGGGAGGGAAGGGGAACGTGATGCTGAGGTGGTTGGGAGCCGGCGCGGGGGCGGTGCGGGGGCGGCGCGGGGGCGGCGCGGGGGCGGCGCGGGGGCGGCGCGGGGGCGGACCAGGTGGGCGTCACCGCCGTAGCCCTCCCCCTGTGGGACCCGGGCCGGGACCCACGGAGGGAAGCATCTCATCCCGGCCCGGTCAGCGGGGACCGGCACACAGTACGGGAGACCGCCGCTTGTGTTAAACCGTTAGCGCCACAAAGCAGAGGCTCTGCTTTGTGGGGACGGCGCCATGCGGCGGCGCAGCGCGGTGCGGCGAGGCGCGGAGTGGACCGGCCAGGGGCTTGTGAAAGTTTAAAAAGCGAACCCCTCGCCTCTTTCGGGAATGACTGCGGAGGGCGGCGGTGGCAATGCGGGGGACACCCGGAGGAACACCCGGAGGAACACCCGGAGGTCCCGGAGGTGCACCTGGAACCGAGAGGCCTCCTCCGCGTCGCACGCCGGCGCGTTCTCCGCACTAACTGTGAGAGCGGGGGGAGGAGCAGGAGGGGCCGGGGACCCGGAGGCCCGGGGGCACCTTGGCGTCTGCCTCTCTGGCTCTCGGCCCTTACCTGTTCTCTCCTCCCGGACACGGCCGGACCCGGCGCAGCCCCGGACCCCCTCTCCTCTTTCCACGTCAATTTCTAATGCCGGCGCTGCGCTGACCCCTCGCAATGGAATATTCACCAGCTCCTCGCAGGTGGGGTGGTGCCTTGTGTCCGTTTCCTTCGACCCCCCCCCCCCCCCCCCCCCCCACACACACTCACACACATATGCCGGTGCGCGAGTGAAAGCAGGGTGCGACGAAGTTTCCGCAAAATTTTGTCCGTGTCTGACAGGTGGCCGAAAGCAACCCGTTACCGTTCAGTAATGATGATGTTCCACTCCCGGTTTTATTTCTTAAAAGGTGCAGCCGTTCGTAGCGGCGGCATATTTATTTAGTCGCCTGGGAGTCGTCCTGTCCTGCTCCGGGAGGTGCAGAGCGCGGGGCCCTCGGCTTCTCTCGACGCCTCTGAATTCCCTCCCGTCATGCCCCCCCCCCCCTCCTCCCCCCGCGTGGCCTGAAAAACGCCATCGATACCCCCACCCACTCTCTGACTCACTCGACTTATCGCCGAGCTGCGGAGAATGCAAATAAAGCCCTTTTGATCCCGGTCGGAAAGTTAGTCGGCCGGCCGGGGCCCTTCTAGAGGACTGACCGCCGGTCCGGGACTGACCCTCTTTGGGCGCAGGACGGATCCAGCACAGCCAGGGCTAGCCAGGGCCAGCGCGGCCGCCGGCGAATCCTTTGGCGGGAGCAGAGGACCTCGGACGGCTCTGGCGGCCCGGGCAGCCCTGGACGGCCGCGGCCGGGGTGACCCGACCCAACCCAACCCCCACCGCCGCCAGCTCAGTCCTTTACATCCAATTTGGCCGAAATTCTCACCTTGACCTTGACGGCTTGAGTGCCTTGCCGCGGCCAAGTGCCTCCCTCGCGATGGAAACCCGCGAGGTACCTCTGGTCTCCGGGCACCGCGTCGCGGCACACGGCTGCTGTCCTCGTGTTGGCCTGGTTCACTCGTATTTATTTATAAATGTTTTCGGTCTGATGAGGTGGTTTAGTGAAGCAGTTGTAGGTCAAGGGTTAGAAAAAGAGCAGCAGTTTTCGTTCGCGGTTTTTTTTTATTAGTAAGCAAACAGGTCGTGTGAGAGTGGGATGAGGCTTTGGTGTGGTGGCGTGGTCTTGACACTCTGCGGCGGGTGATTGGGTGATTGCTCCAAATACACACACCAACGACGGTACACTCTCAGAAAAATAAAATTGAATTGACTAAGAAAATCAAGATGACTAAAATTTGGTCGATTTTTCGACGAAATTTTAGTGGAAACTACTGATCTTTGGTTGAATCGACTAAAAATCCCAGTCATCTTGATTTTCTTAGTGAATGCAATTTTATTTTTCTGAGAGTGTACGGCACCGATTGGGGCCTGTGGGGAGCCGAGGGGGTACCGACTCGTATACATAGTACTCCGTACACAACCTTCTAAAACCATTTAAAATTCTTTATAATATTTATAACATAATACTTATATAATCGAATTATATCACCCACAGCCACCTCAAAGATTGGCACTTTCCTATTTTCGAAAAAAAATTAAAAAAAATTGAAGAAATTTTGAAAATGAAAATAGATAGCCTTCTTCTCCTGGGCCTGGGCCTGGGAATCCCACCCTAAGGTTTGTGCGAAAGGTCGAACCCTAGACCTTTCGCCGACGATTGGCCGAACTCTTAGCCATTCGCCCCAGCCGAGTCTCGTCAGACACACTCCCCGGGTCGGGTAGTCGAACCGCGGACCCAAGTCCCAATGGTTCGACTCCGGGCATAGCGCCGCAGCCCTGAACGCTTGACGCGTTTACTGACTACGGTTACTTCGGAGTGCACACGTGATACCCGTTCTTTTGGTATATTTTACCCTCCGTCCTCGGTCGGCAGACTTTCAGAAAAATTTTGCCTCCGGCAAAGAGTTGAACCCCGAATCTCTCGGTCGCCAACCGGTCCGCTTACCCATGCGGCAACTGAGCTGCTATGTAGCTTGGCACTGCGCTTCCGGTACTCTAGCCACTGTCGTCCCGCAGAGCAGAACCGAATGGCTCGCAGGGCCTGACCAGACCCCTCGTCCCGTTCGCCGCTGTCTCTCGTCCAGCGCCAGAATTGCGCGTGGTGCGCTCCATCTGCGCGCAGACTCTGGTCAGCCCTTTGGGTCCGGTGTCGACCCGATTGAACCGCCCTCGGCGGTGGGTTCCGTCGAAAGCGTCAGACTTTGATGTTTGCAATCAGCACCAGCACTGCCTTCTGCTGCGCCGCGGTTGCCGTTAAGCAGAGCATTTCCAACCTCTATTAAATTAATCTAAGACTTGAAGCTCTTCATAATATTGCCATGGAATATTTTATGACACCCTATGATACCTTACAATACCTGTAGTACTTGTAATACCTCATAATACAGTACTTCGTACACGGCTCAAGCGAGTCGCCCCCCCTCGGCCTCGGCCCCCCGGGCTCAGCCCCCGGGAGCTCGGCCTCACTGACCTCAGGCCGGAGAAAGGGTCAAGGGACGGTGAGGTGCAAATTATAGGGACCACGGGAGGGATTTATGGTGTATCGGGGAGGGGGGGGGGGGCGCGTGCTGCAAAGTGGCGCCCGCGGTGTGGTGTGGGGCGTGAAGACCGCCGCGGAGGGGCTGGGCCGGGGCTCCGGGGCCTGCCGGGGCCGCCGGGGGAGGCCGCCGGGGGAGGCCGCCGGGGGAGGCCGCCGGGGGAGGCCGCCGGGGGAGGCCGCCGGGGGAGGCCGCCGGGGGAGGCCGCCGGGGGAGGCCGCCGGGGGAGGCCGCTTCCCAACCACTTCCTCCTCCACCTCGGCCCGACTCGGCCGCCCTGGCCTAGCCCCCAACACACTCGCGTGGCTATCTGCTGCCGCTGCAGCGGTTCCTGACGATGACTCGTCGGCCCCGCCCTCAGGGGGCTCATGTTCACCCAAATATGTCAAACTTGACGGACTTGACGCCATCGCAGTAAGAGTTGGTCCAAACCAACTGCGAAGAAAAAAATTGCCGCATAGGTTAGGTTAACCTAGCCATGTCGGGCACAGAGCACCTGCGGGGGCCCACGGGCCCACCAGGACCTCCGGGGACCCCGGGGACCCATCTCATCTTATCCTGTCCCCTCTCTTCCCTTCCGCTTCCTCCGAGTCTCTTTGTGGCTCGGCTCTGCATGTCGTTAGAAGGTCATCAAAGGATCCAGGGATCCAAGGTGGCAGCAATCAGCGTTTCCTTCTCTTCGTGCCGAAGCCGAGCCGGACCAGTCGGACTAGGTGGACGCGCGCTGCTGTTGAGCGCGCCACCGCCTTATGGGGTAGGTGCAGGTAATTAGATCACACTGGGAAAACAATCACACCCTGCTAAAAAGTGGAAATTTAATCCCCCCAAAAATTTCAATCGCTATTTTCACAGTGTTTTTCTTCTTTTTTGGTGGGACCAACCTCCCGCGTCCCGCGTGTTCAATTTTCGTTTTTTTTGTGTGTTTTTTTTACCTTCTGAGATTTGTTTCATTGAGATTTTTTTTTTTTTAGGCACGAAGTAGCCTATTGCAATCTTTAGGATTCCGATTTTTTTTTTTTTTTTGACATGGCCCCTTATGGACTTCTCCGAACGAAATTGTACGATTTCGATGAGAGTTTGCAAGGAGCAGGAAGGAGACACGCTGATTCAGATTCTGATGCCCATACGAAAACTCAAAGGCTGAAATTGGAGAATTTTGAATTGAAAAATTTGATAATTCGAGTCGAGCTGCAGGCTCTTATGGGCGAAAAGATCGAGTCAAGCAAGGGCCTAGCCGAGCCGAGGCAAAGTTGGTGGAAAGATGAAAATTACAACCAATCAGAGCACTGCCTGTTGCGTAGTACAGCCGCAACGAAAAACGGAAACTGCTGCGTTTGAAAAGTTGATATATCAAGCTTGGGGTGGCCGGCCAACAATGCGGCAAAATGCACAGACTTTCAAACGTAGCCGTCGTGAGTCGACTGTACTTCCCTCCCGTCCCGAATTTTTCATCCAACACCATGACGACAGGTGGGTAAACAAAACAATTGAGGACACCGACGTCGGTTTCATCGGTTTTGAGTTGTGCGCGAAAGTTATGATTGTGGTTGTGACGTGCAGAAATTGGATGATGAAGGTTCTTCAAGGAACAGCTTATCAATATCATGGAGTGTTTAAAAATGCTGGGAAGCAATGCTGTGCAATGAGTGTGGTAGCTTTATGTCATACTGTTCAAAAATTTCCAACCAAGTGAACCAGCCAAGATGTTGACGAGTGTTTGAAAGTAAGGTTTATCAACGTTCTCATGCCTCATGCCTGCCCCTTACGTTGAAAGGAGTTAGTTCTCCTGTCATTCAATGTGAGCTGAGAATAAATATTTTTAAGTTCATAGGATTGAGGTTCGGTCGGTAGTTCCGTGCCCAGCCGACAGAGCGCGCTATCGTCGACCGCCAGAGACCGCTCTCGATCACATGACTGTTGTAGCAACCGCGGGGCGCCGCGTTGCATTGTTGGCGTACAGATTGAGAATGCAGTTGAGACCCTGAGCGAGACTAGGGCTAGCCAGAGTAGCCAGTGGTGAGAATGCCAGCTGCTCGCTGGAAAGAGCCTAGAACACTACAACTGCCAATCTTCCCACGAAATTCTAAACTCTCTTCCGACAAACTTTTTCGCTGAAAAATTGTTAAACTTACCCAAAAAATACAGTTCTTTTTCTTTTTGATAGCATTCCAATATTTATCCAATATTTTCTCAACGAATCATTCATTCATATTTCTTCTTCACACTTCTCACTCCTTCTACTCTCCTCTCCTTCCAGCCTGTTTGGTCACATACGCATTCGAAAGACACTTCAAACCATCAGAAAAACTACAAAATTTACAAAATTTACAAAATCTACAAAATCTCGGCAATATCGTCTGACTCTACTTCGGGCCTCCTAGGATTTCACTTTGTGGAATCGTATTTTTTTTGCCTGTACTTACCTTTAAACTGCAAAAGAAGCACCTGCGCGTCGGCTGCAGCGGCTGCAGGTAAAGTGCTGCGCTGCTGCGCTGACCCGACAGCAGTCAGGATAACCCGCGTCTTCCCGGCGTCCCGGAACAAACCACGCAGCCACCTCACCTCATCCGAGCTGACCGCAGCCGAGAAGTGGGGCAGCAGCGGCAGAAATGGGGTGGGAGAGAGGGAGGGGAAGTGGGTGAGAGGAGAATCCCCGTTGGGGAACGCAAAGCCGTAGCCGCGGGAGGCCTTCAAAGGGCTGCGGTGGCGCAGAGCTACGCCACTGAGCCTTGCTTGGCCTCCACAGCCTCCGCCCGCCCGCTGCTGGCCTTTGACACGATCCGCTCGAGTTGGTCCGGGAGGAGTCTCCAACCTGTACGCGTCTTGGTGTCAGGTCGCCGGTGGTCGCCGGCGGTCTCCGGCCGTCCCCGCAGTCAGCAGGGCGGGCGCGGCTCTTGTGGTCAAGAGTACTACTGGACCTGGGCAGTGACAGGACATCCGTGTTGCGATCCCAGATTTAAAATATTCATTTTTTAACTTGTTTACTCGTACGAATTTTGGACACGCCCTCTCCTCTCCCCAGGCTGGGCGAGGCTCCGAGGCCCCGCCCGTGTTTTGTCAGCCCGCGGTGGCGGAGGCTAACACCCAACGACTGGATGGCTCAAAGTTGGCGTCCACTCCCCGGGGCCGCCGAGATCAGAAAAACATGATCAAGCCCGGAATATATACCAATCACACTTTAAATTACTTTCCACTCGAGAGACTGGGCGTGAGTGTGTGTGTGTGTGGTGTGTGTGTGTGTGTAGGTGTAGGTAGGTGTGTGTGTGTGGGTGTGTGTGTGTGTGTGTGTGTGTGTGTGTGTGTGTGCGCGCGCCCAGTGTGTCCGAATGGCCTGTCCTCAGTTTATAGTAAGAATTCCCATTCCCGGGGAGACACTTTCTGCAAGTTAGCCGATTTGTCTTCATGGTCCTCCGATGACAGTTGAGGAAGCTCTCCCGTTCCGAGTTCCCCGCGTACCTCACACCGGCGGCATCCAACTTGGGTGCAAAGGCAGGCCGTGGGGCCCCGGCCCGGCCCAGGCCCCGCGCGAGGGCGTCAACCCTCGGAAGTTTCGGTGCTTTCTCCTGGACATCAGCGAAATTGCTTCCGATCATAGTCTTCTTTGGGCAGAAAGCTTGCTCCGACCACGGCAGGCTTATAGACTGTGGTGTGTGAGTGTGGGCGTGAGTGGGGCGTGTGAGTGTGGGCGTGAGTGTGGGCGTGTGAGTGTGGGCGTGAGTGGGGCGTGTGAGTGTGGGTGTGTTGGGCGTGTGAGTGTGGGCGTGTGAGTGTGGGCGTGAGTGGGGCGTGTGAGTGTGGGCGTGAGTGTGGGTCGGGGCCTTTGATAAAGCAGGCGGCGCATAAAACTTTATCCATAACATGGTCGGCTCGGCTGCGCCCGCCAGACTGGCAGACTGGCCACCAGCCTGATGCGTTAACACGCGCCCACGCATGCGCTCTGTCCCTCGGGTCCCTCGTGTCCCTCGGGTCCCTCGGGTCCCTCGGCTCGCACGAGGCCGGAGGCCGGGGGTTGCCCTCATGGGGACCCCTCGGCCCAGTCGGCGAAGGGCGCCGTAAACGGATATACGGACAGATACATTCATGTAATGAGCGATAAATCTGACCCGGTTCGGACGAGGTGGAGCCTGGCGGAGCCCGGCAGCCCAGGCTGTGTGCAGCCATGGCAGGGGCCGCGGCCTGTGAGCCCAGCGGAGCCCAGCGGAGCCCAGCGGAGCCAGGTGTAAGGCCCGGACGGACATCGTAAACCCGCACTGAAATACCGGACCGACACTGTAACGCCGCCTCCCGTATTAACTGGACACGGAGGCAGGCCGGGGGCCGCTAAGCCCGACCGACCGGCCCAGATCTGATCCAGACCCGAACCGGAAAGATGTCGTCAACACTGTGGCCTGGCCGGACCAGGCCGGGCCGCCCGCTCAGGGGTAGGCTGTTGGCCAGCCGAGGCCGGCCCAGCCGTGGCGCCTCGCACTGAGCGATATGTGGTGCCCGGGGTCAGGCGGGGGCCGGCCGGGACGGGGATGAGGCCACTGACTAAAAGACTAAGAGCGCCGTAAAGTCACTCCCTCCTCTGAGGAACACAACAAACCCACACACCAAAGGGAGGCCTCCCTGACTACCAGCCCCAGCCAGCCTCGTGGGGTTAGGCTAGACAGTAGTGTCTCCCGGGGCAGTTGGGAAATTGCTTATATATTTTCAGTTGCCTGGAGTGATTGGCGCTGGTGCGCCGTGGTGTCACATGAGGCAGCTGCTGGACCTGCTGGCCTGCTGGCTTCCACCGCCGCTGCGTCGCAGAGTGGTTTTCTCGCCGTTAAACCGGAAATCAGGTCCCAATATTGTATCGAATGAGGGGGGGGGGGGCGTCGGGGCAGGCCGTCTCCTGACGCTTTAGTCCCGTCTGCTCGAGTGGAAGTAATCGGCGCTGCGCGGCGCGGCAGGAACCTAATCAGAAGGCGGTGCCCGGCGGGGCTGGGCAGGGCAGCCAACAGCTGCCGCGGGGTATCGGGGCCCAGCAGCCTCATCAGGTGTTAATAAGGACGGCGGCTGGGCCGGGCTGGGCTGGGACGGCCGCGCTGCCCAGCCTGACGACCAGACTGAGTACCAGCAGCAGCCAGCAGCCCTAGCTGCAGTGGGGGCCAACACAAAACTTCACGAAATTTTTTCTTTCTTTTTTTATTTTTTAAATGTGGTAAAACCATCAGTTCTCCAAATTCGACAGAAGTTTACTAAACCTGACTATAACAACTAAAGAACTTTCTCAAAAATATCCTGACTTTTTCTACTTTTACCCCTAAATTCGACAATCGAAATTTCAAAATCTCTCACCCGGGCACCTCCACCACCTCCGCTCGCCAATAGGGACCTATCCGCAATCGATTCGAGTTCCTGTTTCAAACAAAAAGATGGACGAGTAGATATCGTGACCCTGTATCAGGAAGTGCTGAGGTCCTTCACTGCCAAATGCGCACTCCACCCCCACCCGCCGTGCCGCCGAAAAGACAAGTAGGGGGGGGGGGGGGGGGGGCTGGGAGGCACACGTAGATTCAGCAGCGCGCAACCCTCCCATGTTTATTTTGCAGCGAGTTTTAATTACCTGCTCCAGACTGACCCTCTCCCTATGGCGGACGTAAATTTGGGGAGCAGTGCGTGCGCTGCGCTCCATGCTGCTCTGCCATGGGCCTCCCTTGTGCCGACGCCGAAGCGCCTCCGTGATGAGTCGCCGCAATTTCCACACAAAAATTGCAGCGCAGCCGCATAGCAGCAGCGGCGGCGCGGGGACGCAAAATTAACATAAACCTCATAAGGCGGAGCGGTGCGCATGGCCGCGGCGGCGTGCGGCTGGTGCGGCGGTGGTGGCTGTGGGAGCGGACGCCGAGCCGAAGCCGAGCCGTGTGACCTCCACGCATCGCCCGACACCACCAGCCCTCAGCACAAGGCCCTCAGCCCCGGCAGGGGGTCCCCACGCGTGATGCAAGAATACCCGTGACTACGCGTTATATCTACACGACGGGGATAAAGTTGTGGCAACTCGACCACATTTCTTAGGGTGGCTGCTAGCATCATACCCAGTCGCTGAACGAAGTCTAGTGAAGTTGCCACAACTTGGTCGGGTGCTTCAAGTGACTAAGGTTCTCCCGACGAGTACTACGCGCGACTATTCAAAACGACAGGGACAAAGTTGTGGCGACTCGACCAGATTTCTGAACTTTTTCTGCCTTTTTCTGATATATTTTTATCCTTGCCTTTTTTTTTGAGGCACCTCTTGGCACCGACGGATCTCTGTGACATCCGATCGAGTCTCCCCGGAGTCTCGCGGCGGGCAGCGGTGGTCTGCTGGACGGGCTTCACGACGGCAGCGGACTGCCCCCCGTGGCGCGCTGCTGCTGCTGCTGCTGCTGCTGCTGCTGCTGCTGCTGCTGAGCACTTCCGCCTAGGTTCCAGCGCCCCTGGCGCCCCCCGGCGCCCCCTGTCTGCGGCGCTGACAGCAGCAGAGCTACTGAGCACTTCCGCCTAGGTTCCAGCGCCCCTGGCGCCCCCGGCGCCCCCTGTCTGCGGCGCTGACAGCAGCAGAGCTACTGAGCACTTCCGCCTAGGTTCCAGCGCCCCTGGCGCCCCCCGGCGCCCCCTGTCTGCGGTGCTGACAGCAGCAGAGCTACTGAGCACTTCCGCCTAGGTTCCAGCGCCCCTGGCGCCCCCGGCGCCCCCTGTCTGCGGCGCTGACAGCAGCAGAGCTACTGAGCACTTCCGCCTAGGTTCCAGCGCCCCTGGCGCCCCCCGGCGCCCCCTGTCTGCGGCGCTGACAGCAGCAGAGCTACTGAGCACTTCCGCCTAGGTTCCAGCGCCCCTGGCGCCCCCCGGCGCCCCCTGTCTGCGGCGCTGACAGCAGCAGAGCTACTGAGCACTTCCGCCTAGGTTCCAGCGCCCCTGGCGCCCCCCGGCGCCCCCTGTCTGCGGCGCTGACAGCAGCAGAGCTACTGAGCACTTCCGCCTAGGTTCCAGCGCCCCTGGCGCCCCCCGGCGCCCCCTGTCTGCGGCGCTGACAGCAGCAGAGCTACTGAGCACTTCCGCCTAGGTTCCAGCGCCCCTGGCGCCCCCCGGCGCCCCCTGTCTGCGGCGCTGACAGCAGCAGAGCTACTGAGCACTTCCGCCTAGGTTCCAGCGCCCCTGGCGCCCCCCGGCGCCCCCTGTCTGCGGCGCTGACAGCAGCAGAGCTACTGAGCACTTCCGCCTAGGTTCCAGCGCCCCTGGCGCCCCCCGGCGCCCCCTGTCTGCGGCGCTGACAGCAGCAGAGCTACTGAGCACGCATCGGAGATGAACAGTAGGCGGGGCCGGGCGCTGGGCTGGGGCCGGTGGGTCGGCTGGCCGAGGAGAGTTCGACCCCCCAACCCTCCCAGGCTTGAGAGCACGAGAGTGTTGCATTAACATGAATGAAAGTCCGCCTTGGCCGGGCGCTCGGGCCGCCGCCGGGCCGCCGGGTAACATGCGCGTAGTAAAACGAGTTTTTCCGAGTCAATATTAGCCTAAGCAGGACAGGGACAGAGGGAGAGAGAGAGAGAGAGGGAGAGAGAGAGAGAGAGAGAGAGAGAGAGAGAGAGAGAGAGAGAGAGAGAAGGGGGTCATGTTGAGAAAAGCGGTGGCCGCATGCCGGCGTTGGCTTTAGCGGAGGCAAAGCATGGGAAACAGCGAGAACCGCCAAAGGACAGCCGCGCTGCAATCTCCCATACACAACCCCCTCTCTCTCTCTCTCTCTCTCTCTCTCTCTCTCTCTCTCTCTCTCTCTCTCTCTCTCTCTCTCTCTTACCCACACACCAGACTCACTCACAGAGAGAGAGAGAGAGAAGAAGAGCGAGACAGACAGAGAGCAGAAGTGGGAAATGCGATTAAAAAGTTTTCTGACATCAATTCTCAACTGCACACACGTAACACGAATGTTTTTCTCCCCCTTGATAAGCAGGGAGCGCAGCGTGTGTCTAGAGGAGAGAGAGAGAGAGGGGGGGGGGCAGGTGAGGAGTTTTCTCTGCGTGCATGGCCGGCTTGATCGGTCTGTCTGGCCGGCAGCAGCATAGCGGCGGCAGCGCCCGGGGCAGCGCCCGTCCCGTGGCTTCGCCTCCCACGGGAACTCTTTCGCCCTCTGCCGTCTCTATATTATACTCGCGTGCGGTATCGTATCCCGATCCCTGATTAGGGTCCCGTAGGTCCCGCAGGTCCTGGCAGCAGCGGCAGCAGCGGCAGCAGCGGCAGCAGCGGCGCACGTGTGCGGCTGATCTGTGCGCTGTAAAGTGCGATACAATACTGTGTCGTGAGTGCGTGAGTGCCCCACACTGGAGCTGAAGCGTGCAGGTAAAAACGGGGAGCCTACGGCATGTCAGCGGCCCAAGGAGACGGGGCCGCTGTGCAGACAGTCGGTCTGTGTGTGTGTGCAAGAGAGAGATAGAGAGAGGCTCACTAGTGAAAAAAGAAGAAGAAAGGAGAAAAAAGCACATTCTGCGGCGCCTCCGTGCTTTTCATTTCTTGCCCCCTTTCTGAGCGGTGCTTGTGTGTGTAGAACGGTGTGCACACCGGTGGTGCGGGTTGGTCGCTCCGCGGCATTGAGGTGGGTTCATTTTGTCTCCCGCTGCTGGAACAGGAAGTCTGAGGAGAGAGTGAAAATCATAACTGGTGTATTGCAAATGCGTGACTCTAACGCCACCCCCGCACAGCACAAGCTTGGCGAAAAAAGAAAGAAAAAAATACTATCCCACTTTGTGAGATACTGGTAGGCCCGGAGTTTCACGGGAGTTTGGTTAAAATAGACGTTAAGTTTATATTTTGTTCTTTTTGGTTTTGTTTGCTTTCTTTTTTTTTTAATTCATGGAATGAGGATTTTGCTTGAGCCTTGTTTCAGTTTTGGGGTGGTTTGGGGCTGGTTATAGAAGTTAAGTTTATATTTTTTTCTGGTTTTGTTTGCTTCCTTTTTTTTAAATTCATGGAATGAGGATTTTGGTTGAGCCTCGTTTCAGTTTTGGGGTGGTTCGGGGTGGTTTGTATCTCCTTCGAGAGGGAGAGAGAGTAGTTGAAGAGCTAGGGCGTCTAGGTAGCGGTCAGTGTAATGCTTGCATTCTCATACGCGGGCCGCCTAGCGCTAGCCTCCTGCAAGGCTCTCGCACTGTTGTCCCCACCACTGATCCCGAACGGTCCTGACTCTTGAGTCGCCTCCCTTTTAGCGGGGCCACGGCTTGCCTCGGCTCGGCTCGCCACATCGACAATGGGTACCCGGCAAAGGCTGCGCAACAAAAAAGAAGGACGTCCGATTTGGCTGTGCTCTGGAGAGGGACAGAATGATACTGAGTCAGGCAGAGGTTGCTGATGCAGCCTGCTGACGAGTCGAGCATAGCTCGTCTAGAGGCGTTGTAACAGTAGCTCTGTCTCTTGCTATTACCATTGGATGGAGAGAGCAAGCTGAAGTTTGAAGTGGTTTTTCTGATCACTGTGATATTTTTTGACTGTAACAACACGCTAGACTATTTCATACGACTATTGTCCGTAATTCTGTTAGACAGATTTTTGATTTTTTAGATCGTTTTGATTTTGGACTAGTGGTGCCTGTTGACGAGGTGCTCTGTCTCTTACTTTCCCTATTGAAGGGAGTGAGAAAGCCGACTTTAAAACTGGTTTTTAAACGGTGTGTGATATTTTTGAAGTGTAAAAACACGTCAGCGTGTCTTGTACGAGTACCCTTCGATAATCTGGAGAGTTTGAAAAACTTCTGTCAGAGGGCCATATGGGGCTATGCTTCCAAAAACAGTCCAATCTGACGAAACTATAAGGCAACTCCGTTTCACTCCGTGCCTAAAAACAACTAGATCGGTTTTACCGAGATTATATCTATTTAGCCGCCAGCCGCCTCACAGTAGGAAAGTTTTAACCACTGGATGAGCCTCTTTTCCTCTCTCACGCTCTCACACACATTTCGCCTTGCCTCTCGAGACACCTCCCCCCCCCCCTCTCTCTCTCTCTCTCTCTCTCTCTCTCTCTCTCTCTCTCTCTCTCTCTCTCTCTCTCTCTCTCTCTCTCTCTCTCTCTCTCTCTCAGCTTGTTTCCCAGCCCGTGGCATACACACACAACAGCCTGCACACCTCCACCCGGCAGCACATGCCTAATCCCGCTATTATTTTCGCAGAGGAGGAAATGTGATTTACAGTGTCTGCTATATTGCACGGATTCGGTGAGCGGGGTTCAGGGGCGTGCTGGGCGCGGTGGAGGGGGGAGGGGAGTAACATGCAGGGCGGTACGGAAGGGACCGGGGGGGGGGGAGAGACCAGAGGCGTCGCGCAAGCAATAAATAAAAGGACACGACGCCTGCATGTGTTCAATATCTGACACACCGTCTCAGGGCCGCAATCGCATCAATCGGTCCCCCGCCACTCCCCGGCCTCCGGCGATGGGGCTTCAGGGAGCGGCGTGCGTGCGCGTGTGCGTGCGCGTGTGCGTGCGCGTGTGCGCCGCCAGTGGTACTGCCAGTGCGAGCCGCTCCATGATGTGCCTCGCTAGGCGGGGCGTGGTGTCGCAGCAGCAGCGATTGCTCCATCCGCGGATAGACAAGACTGTCCACCCCTTTTGAAAAATCGCAAAGTAAGTGGCAATAAAGATCAAGGGGCAGTGACACCCCCACGGTTTCACAAATATGTCCCATAATATTTTACTAATATGTGCTTCTTTTAAAAATGTCGCATTGCCCGGCTGCAATAACACTTTTTGAGCTGGTCGGGCAGAAAGAAAATATGAGGAAGGCGGCGGTACGGTTACTGCCGGCCTGGGCGGGCTGCTGGGAGGAACCTAGATTTATGGCAAGCCGCCTCCTGCAAAGCTCATTGTCGAGGTGAGAACTCGGCTGCCGCCGCATCTGGCATCTGGAGCGCATCAACGGCAAGCCTAAGTTACGCGGGAGCTCGTCAGCAGGGCGGCGGCGGCGGCGGCGGCGGCGGCCAAGTCCCGAGGTGGCCGGGCCGGGCCGGGCCGGGGCCGGGCTGGAATGCCGGCTCCACAGTCAGCCACAGCCCTCCATTTCTATGCACCCCCGTCCTGTGCACGGAAGAAGAATGTGATTCCTCTGCGGGCAAGTCGGGCTGTCATCAATCGGAATAAATGTGGGAAAAGATTGTGTCTTCCTCCTGAACGAGCATCGGTGTCAAGTAAATTAATTTTTACGATATAGTGATATTATTTTTCGAAAAAAAAAATGTGAAAAATGACACGTGTATAGCAGTGTGCGACGGCTCCCTCAGCCACGAGCTGTTGCTCTCATCGTGTTTTTGAAATGAGACTTCCAGTGGTGACACCAAAGTCCCCCTCCCTCCTCGCTTACTTTCGTAGCGACGACCTGCTGAGCACCGCGCGCTCGTGCCGCGCTCGAATCCGAGAGATGTAAGAGGGATTTGCATGCCAATGAGGCGCCGAAG
This sequence comes from Odontothrips loti, assembly GCA_038380765.1. Lineage (NCBI taxonomy): Eukaryota > Metazoa > Arthropoda > Insecta > Thysanoptera > Thripidae > Odontothrips > Odontothrips loti. The sequence continues at coordinate 18,298,273 of CM076247.1, read as the reverse complement.
ATTTTCCCAGTTTACACACACACACACACACACACACACCAGAGTGAGAATGCCTAAGCAGACCGTACAGCCGAGACGTGCGAACTGTTACACTTGTTTCCCCGATCTCCCGCAGCAGCAGCAGTGACCCAATGATTCCGACAGTCGTCCCACGCAGTTTTAATGCACGAAGCAGTAGACTCCCGCAGAAATAAAAACGGACGCAAAGTGTTGCTGTTCCCCGTGGAACACGTTGAATAGTGAATGGCATTCGCCGTACAGAACTGGCCGGGTCGGCCCCCTCGGTTGCAGCCCGGCGGCAAACGTCAAACGCCTCGGTGGCACCTGCGCAGTATTTCTCACTTAAGCCCCCGCGCGCCGCAGAGCCAAAGGGAATGCCGGCGACTGCCCCGAGAAAGAGAGGGGAGCAAAATACAGCGGAATGAAACTCATTTTCCCCCGGTGTGTTGACAGGCTTGTCGTGGGGGCGGAGGGGGGCGGAGGGGGGCGGGGAGGGGCGGGGTCCGCGGTGCGGGGCCGGCCGCCGCGATGAAGGCGCGCTGAAGGAAGTGCGGCTTTAGATGAGGGAGGGGACCGAGGGGGCTTGTGCCAGGGCCGTGCCGGGGCCGTGCCGGGGCCGTGCCGGGGCCGTGCCGGGGCCGTGCCGGGCCGGCCGGGGGATGGGATACGAAGGTGCCCAAGGGAGAAGCCGGGCATAATTTTGGCCAGTGATTTATGCAGCCAATTTCAAAGCCGCACCTTAATTTTCGGCCAGCTTGTACTGCCTCCCGGGCCGGCAGCGGCAGTGGCAGCGGCAGTGGCAGCGGGGCGCGGCGTGGCGCTTCGCGGTGCTGTACTGCCCCGCCGCCGCAGCCGCACAAAAATCCCCATTCGAGGGGGACACTCGGAGGAGGGCCACGCGCCCGCCACGCGCCCGCCACGCGCCGCCACGCGCCGCCACGCGACCCACATTATCCCGCCTCCCTCCGGAGCTCGCGGGGCAGACGACCGCCGCATCCACGAATCAAGAGACGCGCTCCTTTTCGGCGTCCTTGATTTTAGCGCCGCCTTGATCGTTAGTCGCGCATCGAAGCGAGGTGGGCGGCGGCCGCCGCACGGGACGGGCTCCGGCAGAGGACCGAGGCGGGCGGCGGCGGGGCGCCCCTAAAGCGCCGAGACCAACCAGATTGGTGCGCCGAGTGCCAACGCCGACACCCCAGGTGCCCCAGGTCCCAGGTGAAGACGAGCCGAGGGCGAAGCCGAGAGCCGAGGCCCCGGCGAGGCCGTAACCCCACTGCGGCTGGGTAGGTACCCAAAGGTGTCGCCTGGGCATCACCCACTGTGAAAACATTACCACTATCGAGGGGGTATACACTCCCGATTTTCGTGTACAGACTACTCGCTATTACGCGTATTACGTGTACGTATTACGTATTACCTGATGTGTTATCTTCTTCATCTGATGAAATAGTTGCAGTTCTCTGTCCCTTGGACTTTCCACGATCATTAGATTTTGAAGTAGAACCAGTCAGTGTGACTGTCTCTGAGGACTTGGCGTTACTTCCTGTGGCAGTGATGGAAAAGAAATCACCATCTGTATTAAAATAGATTGTTTATTTTACTGGCACTGCACTTAAAAAAAAAAAAATCTGGAGGAAAATAGAACTCACTTTGTTCATCATTTGAATGTCTGGAGTTTTCTCCCCCATTGTCAGAGTCTTCAGACATATTTATTTCTGTAATTTAGAAAGAAAATTCAATGCACAATTGGTTTAACATAGTTCACTTGAATGAAAAGTAATGTACCTATTGGGATGTCTTCATCATCTGATGTAGCTGTCTCGGTAGCTGCAGTCCTCTTGCCTCTGTTGGACTTTCCACCCAAAGGTTTGAAAATAGAATCAATTGTTGTGGCATTCTTCAAAGATTTCTTGTTACTTCTCGTGGCAAAGTGAGTTTTCACATGAGCATAAAAATTGCTGGTGTTCCACCTTGATGCATTTTTTGTAATTTTTCTTGTTTCTGTACACTCTTTGACTGGACACTTTGCTTCTGCCACTAATGAGTCAAAGCCATCTTTAGCCACTATGCATGCAATTTCAGTGTCTTTAAGAGCTGGGTAGTGCGCACCAATGTAATTCTTCAGAGAATTTTGAAGGACTACTTTGGCATCACAAACATCCTTTTCTGAAGGGCCTGGATTGCTTACTTTGCTTTTTTTGCTGCTGCTGGTCCTGCTGGTATTACTCCCATTGTCCACATTAGTGCTGAGCCTTTTCTTCTTGTTTGAAGCGATGATTGCTTTACATTTTTCCACTAAACGCTTCAGGGCCACTCGATGACCGCCAACAAGAATAAAATTATGTGGCTGATTCTTGAAAATGTCATAATATTCTTGGTATTCAGAAGGGGAAATCAGAGTGTGCAGGGTATTTTGCATGAAAGACTCGATCCCTTTTGTGTCTTTTTCAAGATCAAAGCAACTTAGAGCATATAGATTGTCAAACTTTGTCACTTTTAAAATTAACTTTAAATCTTGTGGAATATATCCGTCATCCTCTAGAAGGGCCCACAGTGTCTCACCACTAGCCTGCAAGAAAATAACAAATCAGTTTATGGAGAGAAGTAACTAATGTTGAGTTCACTGTTAGGTTAACGTTTACTTACCTGTAATCCAGCCATTTCCCTGCCTACTTGTCACTCAATCGCTCAGTATTATTCGTAACCTATAAACAGAAAATTAGTCCACTGGATCAGAGAATAAGATAAAATAAACCCCAGAGATAGTAGGAAATCCTAACTAAGTAACACTGCGTCCGGCCTGCACTGTTTTCACTCATCCAGCGAACAACAGGTGGCCGATCACTAACAACTATCACTAAAGTTAGGAAGCAGGCTACCACCGTGAAAAAACTTGGTTACTTACAATAAAGAGGAGAGGAACTGACACTTTTGGCCTGAATGATAATAACCTCTTCGGTTGCCGGCAACGAACAAATCGTGAGCCCAAAAGTGGTCCTTCCACCTGGATGTGCGCATGCGCTGTCGCTGGCGTCGACCAATCAGAAGACGCGGTTGGACGAGCGTGCGCGTCCAATGAGGAAGCAGCGGGAAATAACAACCGTTTTGAACTACCTCGGGACCACACTCCGCGCTTATAGGCGAGGAGCGGCGCGGGCACGGAGTTTCAAGACGTCGTCTTGAAATTTGCTGGGGGTTCTTGAAAACAGACACTTTTACCGTGACGCAGGGATGTTAACTGTGAATGAGATAACTGAAAAACGTCTCGAGAAAGAAGATAGACTTTTTGTAAGGTGATTTTTAAAACAGTATTACGCTGTATTACGCATGTATTACACCGTATTACGTCGTATTACGCATGTATTACACCGTATTACGTCGTATTACGCCGTATTACGCTGTATTACGTGTATTACAGTGTATTACACAGTGTATTACTGTGTATTACACGACAGCTTGTACAGTGTATTACGCGAGTGCATACCCCCTCGACCACTATCCCCTGGCTACCGCCGTCACGGACCTACTTCTACTTCTACCTCCCCTGGTCCGGCTGGATCGCCTGACAGTTAGGCCAGCCCGCACGCCAGCCGTGATGTCCGGGCCTGCCTACATCCCAGGCGCCCGCCACGCAGCCCGCAGGTCACACACACACACACTGTGTGTGTGTGTGTGTGTGTGTGTGTGTGTGCGCGCGTATATGTGTGTCAGATTTGGGCAAATATTGCCCCTGGCAGGTCCACGAGGCGAGGCAGTTTACGGGAGAGCTTTCCGGGGCCACCACCTGTAATGGATTTTCGATTGCCTCCCAGCGGCGGGGCGGCGGCCGAGAGCCACGAGCCACGCCCATGCGGCCGGAAACACTCTGCCGAGTGACGCCACGCCGCCGCCGCCGCCGCCGCCGCCGCCGCCGCGCGGGTGTGGTGTGGTCGGGCGGCACACACACGGTGACTTTCGAGTTCCGCTTGACGGAACGGATGATGCTCTTCCTGCACTGCCCCCTGCCGCTGCTTGTCATGGCAAATGGACGGCGGCGAACAGAGCGGCCGACGACGCATCGCTTGAGAGTCTCCATTTACAGGTGAAAAGATTAAAAACTATTTCTTGCCCACGCCGACAAGAGAGGAAAACATAAAACAACGAGCAGAGCCGTGTGTCCCCCGACAGCTGCGTGCCCCTCAACGCGCGGTGCCAATATGATGGCTAATCTATCTCTGATTAAGCGGCCGAGCCAAGCGGAACGTGCGGTATCCCTGATAAGGCTCTTCTGGGTCACGTGGCGCGCTGTCCGAGGGTCCAGAGAGCTCTCCTCCGGGCCTCCAGCCTCCGGGCCTCCGGGCCCTCGCCTCTCCCCTCCCGGAAGCGTTAAGGGGGGCAGTGCGCGTGCATTGTGTCCACGCTTGGCACCTTGCCCCGGTCTGCGGTCACAAGAAGAGGGCTCTGGGGAGGCGGGGGCCGGCGGGGGGGCGGGGGCCGGCGGGGGCCGGCGGGGGCCGGCGGGGGCCATGGCCATGGCGGGGTCCCCGCAGCCCCTCCAGACCGCACGTGTGACGTCTTGATGGGGCGGTTAAGGAGGAAGGAGGGAAGAATCGCTGATCTGGCCGCAGAGTGGTCGGAAGGAACGGCTGGACGGACGAGACGGGAGCGATTCAGGCCGCGTGGGTTAACCGTTATTAAATAGGGGCCGCAGGTCGCTCTGCCCTGACCACGCGGACTTCAGGGCGGTATTTCGTTGACGGGAGATGATTATTTCCCACTCTCGGCTTATCTTGCTATTCGCCGTTCATTTCGCGGCACTGAGAGCTGAGCACAGAGCCCCGCCTGCCACATCAACCCGGCGCTGTGCCGGGGCCGGGCTGGGAGCCGAGCCGAGCCGAGCCGAGCCGTCTGATGCTAAGGAACCGGAAGGCCGGGCTGGACCGGGCCCTAGCACAGACCGGGATGCTGAGCTTTGGTTGCCTCTGCTCTCCCGGATTTTATTGCTTTCAGTCATCGCATTTATTCCTTTGAGTAATCAGCAGCTCTCGCTTCATTACATTCCCTTTTTATGCCGTCACTCTTCCACAGCTCCCACTTCCGCCCCTGCCCCTCCCTGCCCCTCCCTGCCCCCCTCCGGACGCGCTGCGTTCGCAACAGAGGGACTTCTTTCCTTCTTTCGGCGGCGAGGAGCCCTACCCGAACGCTCGGGTCTCCTGCCCCCCCCCCCTCCCTCCCCCCTCCCTCCCCCTACCCTCTCAAACCTTCGCTAAGCCACGGTGTAATTGCTTTATTCGCCGGCACACCCCCGGCATACCCCTGCAAGCTCCGCAAGCTCAAGCCGCTCTCCACTCGGACAGTACTTTATCATTTCTCATATTCGTATATGCACAGCAAGGAACTGAAACATTCTCACCACAGTGACCAAGAAAGCAGGGCGGGGTGTGTGCCCCTCAAAGGTCCTTAAAAAAAACAAAGTGTTTTGAATGTAGGGCTAGACTAGTTCCGAGGTGGCAAGGGCGTATGATACAGTCGTGGTTGCCTACCCATCAGGTACCCGTCGGCCCGGGACTTGATCGCAAACCTCTTGTCTACTACTGAGCCAGGCCAGACTTGGGTATCGGAGGAGGATATGCCGCGCTGATTGCGTACATTTAGGCGTTTGTTATGCGGGTTCCCGACCTCGAGCGCTGGTTTGAGGGGGGGGGGGGCATCCCCTGACAACGCCCCTGCACTGAGCCAACCGATTCAGACACTGAACTGACGCTCATCTCTGATAGCCTAACCTAATGAAGTTAAGGTCCACTATTTGTGATGATCCAGCGGATAACGCCATCGGTCATTTTACTCATTTAAAATTTCCTACCTCGAACCGTTCTCCCTATTCCAGTTCATGCCCAAGATGGCATTGTTTTGCCCAACGTCGCCACCCGAAATTATTTTTGTCCGTTCGTCACCGGCTGACACCCCTCTTCCCCTGCCGTGGAGTCAGCCCTTGTAGTCAGCATGCGCGGTCGGCAGTGGTGCCACACAGACCTCGCCCTCGGGGCTGGTGTGCCTCCGGGGGGGCACACGGTCCCCAGGGCTGGTGTGCCACCTCGGCGAACCGTTCTGCAATCAGGACTCGCGTTCGGGGTCGATTACAGGGGGGGGGGGGTAAAGATGACAGCCGAGTATTATGGCGCGGCGTCGCGTCGTGCTGAAGAGCCCCGTCTGCCAAGGGCTGCCAGTGCCAAGGGCTGCCAAGGGCGGCCAAGGGCTGCCAGGGGCTGCCAACCGAAAGGGCCGGGAACCCAACACCTTTCGCCGGCCGCCCTTGTGCGCGCCCTTGCGCACGCTCTTAGCGCCCCGCCTGTGCCGCCCGTCGTGGAATTAATCCATTTTGTCTCATCAAGTTGGACGGCGAACGGGTTCAGAGGTCCGTAAAACTTGTTTGTCGCGCAGCACAGTAGCGGGACAGGGCGGAGCGGGGCGGAGCGGGGCGGAGCGGGGCGGAGCGGGGCTGGCCGACGCGCGCGCCGCACCAGAGTTTCTTTGCAGCGCACTTCCACTTCCACCCCATGTCTCGCTGCTCACACACTTTCCCTGCCCCCTCCCTCCCCTCCCCTCTCCGGCCCCACTTCCTGTCCTTTTCCACTCCACACCGGTTCTCCGGTTCGTCTCCTCCTTCTCCCTCCCCCGCGCACGTCGCAGATGAACTTTCCTCGTTTCGAGGCTCCATGTTTTTGGCGTAACCATTAGATCAAGATATCTGGCCGGACGGCCCGGCCGGGCCCGGCCGGGCGCAGGGGCGGCGGGGGCGCAGGGGTGGCGGGGGCGCAGGGGCGGCGGGGGCGCAGGGGCGGCGGGAGCGCGGGGGCGGCGCGCAGCGCTCACTGGGGCAAGTTTGTCACCCCCGTCGCGTCCGGGGCCGACTCAGAGGACCGCGGGAGGATTCTTTTTGTTTACGGGGGCAGACGACGCAAAGGCCCCCCCGCGTCGACCGCCCGACTGGCTGGCGCCGGCGCCAACTGGGGTGGGGTCCGGGCTGCAAGGTGAGCGCCGTGCGCGGCCGCCTAACAACCTCTGTCGGGCACAACAGCCTGGGAGCGGAAGAAAATAGAGCGGACGTACTCCACGCCGTATCAAGAACTGGAAGCCTTCCGAGTCGGGTATTTAAGACAAATCTACAAACAGACATGAAGCAAAAATGTGAAAAGGGTCGGTAGCGAAGCGTGAGCTCGGCATCCGGCGGCGAAACTCATAAGCAGCCGGCTGCTGCTGCTGCTGCTGTTGCTGCTGCTGCTGCTGCTGCTGCTGCTGCTGCTGCTGCTGCTGCTGCTGCTGCTGCTGCTGCTGCTGCTGCGCTGCTGCTGCTGCTGCTGCTGCTGCTGCTGCTGCTGCTGCAGCGCGGTGTGCCGAACTGCAATAAGGGACGCTCGACGCTCGCCAGTCGACGTCAACCTCTTCAGGGCCTCCAGCGCTGGCGCCTGGCGCCTGCAATCAGGCAGCCCATCCGCGCAAACCGCATGGAGCCTACGAGCTGCTGTGTGGTTCCGGCCAGCCCTGTCTCTCTGTATGTCCCTCTCTCTCTCTCTTGACTCGAGTGTGGAACGTTAGACGGGAGAGAGAGAGAGAGAGAGAGAGAGAGAGAGAGAGAGAGAGAGAGAGAGAGAGAGAGAGAGAGAGAGAGAGAGAGAGAGAGAGAGAGAGGAATCACATATTGTACGGGGGAGACGAGATTTAAGATGCCGTCCCTGTGGGGTGGGGGATGGGGGTGGGCGGCCACACATTGAGAAGCACCACCGTGAGATGCGGAGAGGAAGTGGTATATGGAGGAGGGGGAGGGGGGCGTACAGCGCCGTGCAGCCGTCCTGGGCCCGCAGCCCGCCCGCTCGCCACGGTAGGTAAGTTTGACTCATAACTCAGCGCTCCTATATCTGAGCCCGATGACACGCCGGCTCGCCGCTGGTCCGTCTGTCTTCCTGTTTGTTTGCCTCTGTCACGGGTGCCTGTGTTCCACTCTGTTCTTGCCAATGGCCCCCCGCCCGGCCCCGCCCGGCCCCGACCCGCCCCGACCCGCCCCGACCCTCCCGCCGACTTGTTTTTCGCGGCGTGTTTATCGGAAACGGCCCGAGGCGACGCGCGCCCGTCTTTGGAAACTCCATTCCACGATTTAGTTCCCGCTTCCCGGCTTCCGAAATCTATGCAACGACGAATGTCACAGAAAGTTTATCCGAATTTTCCTATAGTTTTGTGCGCATTCCCAAATACTTTCTTTCATATTTTGAAAAAAATACTATTTCAGCGTCGTTTCAAAAATACTTTTCACTGAATTGTTTCGTGTACTTGGTTGCGTACCAGTCGGGCAAGTTCCGTCCGTGTGAAGCCATTCTGTTTATTGCCGCCCGCTGAACCACAACTTTGTTTGCTGATACGCCCCCTCTCTCTCCGGCAGGGAAGCAATCCGAGAATGACACCACCTCCGCGTCAGATTTGTGCCCTGCCCAGTTTGCGTCCCCTTCGTGACGCTGCCGCCGCCGCCGGTCCGAAATCCGAACCCGGCGGTGCCGGGGGCCCGGGCCGGGGTCTAAGCGGCAGGGGCCGGACCAGTGCCGGGCCAGTGGACCGGAGCACACGGGGAGACGCCCGGCACGGCACGGCCCTCGGGGAGCGCTCCGCTCCGCCTAGCCCCGCCACGCCACCGTTTGCAAGCACTCGATCCTATATCACACACATCATATCACTTTAGAGAGGGGCCCGGCCCATAACTCAGGCGGTGCGAGCAGGCGGTCGGCTGGGTCCGGGCCGCACGGCCACACCGGGCAGGCAGGCGGGCAGGCAAGCGGCCCCTTTGGACCAAAGGCCCGGGCCGGGCAGGGCTGGGCAGGGCGGGCAGGGCGGGCAGGGCGGGCAGGGCGGGCAGGGCGGGCAGGGCGGGCAGGGCAGGGGCAGGGCGGGCAGGGCGGGCAGGGCGGGCAGGGCTGGGCAGGGCGGGCAGGGCGGGCAGGGCGGGCAGGGCGGGCTCAGGTTGAGGTCCGGGTCCAAGAGTGGTCCTGGTGGGCGGGGCGCGGACGGCACGGTCCCCAGTATTTGTCTGGCGTCGCTGGCGCCGCGCCGCTGGGGGTGGTCCGGCCGCTCTCACCTGCAGGCGCCGGCCCGTCGCGACGCCCAGCGACGCCTCGCATCGGTACAAACATCCTGGTCGGCGCCGCGTAGCGCCCGTGGCGCCGAGCGGCGGCGGCGGCGGCGGCGGCGGTCCCATAAAAACTTACCAGCCTCCCCTCCCCTCTCCTTCCCCCTCCGCGGCTCCCCGCTCCTGCGGTGCTGGCCGGCCGTAGGCTGCCGCTGGGGGCCGACCGCCGACCTCACGGGGCGCGTCGTGAGTCATGGCACGGCCATGGCGCCGCGAGAGCAGTCATAAAAATCAGTGCATATCCCACCGCCCCCCCCCCCCCAGCCCCGGCCCCGGCCACGGGGCGGAGATTTTTCAATCGTAGATTGTCATCTCGGCGGGTCGTTAAAGCGAGAGGCAGCGCACTGTACGGGGAGAGGAGGGCTCAGAGAGCAATATCCCTACGACTCTTCCAGGTTTCCCGCAAGACACTTTGAATGATTGCGAGGGAAGGGGAGGGAAAGGGAGGATTCGTCGCCGCTGCACGATAAAAGTGGGCCCTGGCGAAGGGGGGACGAAAATAGGCGAATTCGTGCGTCGAAGGCGACATGCAGCTTTGGGCGGTAGCTTGGTGGCAGTCGTGTGGGGAAGCTGGGTGCAACTCCACCTACTCACATACTCCAGTTCCTCCCCCCCCCCAAAAAAAAAATGTAATGTTTTTATTGTGTGTCTAATTTAGCTGGGAAGCAATGCTGGAAACTACGTTAGAACGACCAAAGTTTCTGCTAATCTTCCACAGCACGGAAGCATCGACACCGCAAACTGATTTCCGTCGCTTTTCGTCGCGTGTGCCGCGAGTGATGAGCGCCTGATGGGTAGGCAAGCCTCTGCTGCGCAACACACCGGTGCGCGGCGGGCTGGCCTACCCTGCGATCCGCGGGCGCGCGGCCGCCCGGCCCGAGTAGAGGGCCCGGCTGCTGGCCCGACCCGGCCCGCTGCCTACGCGGACGCGGTGCAGCACAAGAAAGGCGATGAGATGCGGTGCATTCAACAGGTCGTAAATATTCGAAATTGGCGGCGCGACAAGCAGTGAATGGGAATTCCACGGTTCGCTTCACGCCTCGTGCGTCTAAGTGTGTGTGCGTGCACTCGCGTGGTTTATGCCCTGGGACGGGAATCCTGGCTGCGCAGGACCGTAGGAGACCGTAGGAGACCGGAGGAGACCGGAGGAGACCGGAGGTCGGAGTGGGTCCTGCCTTCCGTCATCCGCGCACCGGCCGAGCCGGGGCGGCCGGAGGCGACATTCCCCGCGTGCTCCGGGGCCTCCAGCAGCCTCCGGTGCCCGCAGCTCCGTGGCGACAGACTCGCCGCGCGCGCAGAACTTTGCCGATTCCACCTATTTATCACCATTCATCTTGTTCGCCGTCCTCGTCACTCTCATATCCGGCCGCGCGGACGATCGTGGCCGAAATTTCTTGCCCAAAGCGTCCGGTCCTTTGCGGGCGCGGACCCCACAGCCCCGCAGGGCCGCAGGGGGAGCCGGGGCCGGGCGCGAGGAATTCCCAGGCCGGGCTGCAGCCTTCCGATGTTCACACAGGGCTGCCGAGCGCGCGTTCCTTCCGACTCATAACTCGAGACAGATTCCCACGAATTGAAAGTCCCGCGCCCGACCGCCCACTTCATCCGCCACCTTTGTCATGCGCCGAAAATTGTCGTGCCTGTGTGTGTGTGTGTTTGTGCCTGTGTGTGTGTGTGTGTGTGTGTGTGTGTGTGTGTGTGTGTGTGTGTGTGTGTGTGTGTGTAGCTCTGTTCCACGCCCTGACACCGCGAGTATGAGCAGCGCCGAGAGTTGTACGATGTTTCGCTGGCGTTGCCTGGCGCCACTGTGTGTGAGTGAGACAAACAGAGTGGGCCGTGTGTGAGTGCGAGAGAGAGACAGAGAGACAGCCGCGGCGCCCGTCGTCGTGCGCATGCAAGTTGGAAGCGTGCGCGCCCCGCAAGTCCAACTCAACACACACAGCAGTTGTTAGAATGGAACGTCAGTGGGCGTCGGGGTGTGCGGGAGGGAGACGGGCCCGACGGGATGGGGGGCCGCGGGGGCCGTGGGGGCCGCGGGGGCTGCGGGGGCTGCGGGGGCCGTGGGGGCCGCGGGGGCCGCGGGGGCTGTGGGGGCGCGGGGGGCTCCTCTACGCACTGGGTAAGAACATCGCGAGCAGGGCGGGGAGGGGGGGGGGGGGCGAAATAGGGGCGTGTGTGTACAAGGCGGAGTTTGAGAAGCGGTTTCGGTTCGGAACATCGCGGCGTGCGTATCCGAATCCGACAGGGACCAGACCAGACCACGCCTGCTAGGCCTCGGCCGCGAACAGGGTGCCGGCCCGGCGGTGCCGCTCCACTTCCTTCCGCCCCGCAGCCCCCGCAGCCCCCGCAGCCCCCGTGGCCCCCTACCCGGCCGAGTTCGAAGCACTCTGGAAAAAAAACAGTGCCGTTATTTTCCTCTGGCCGTGCCCCCGCGCCCTATGCGCCCCGCCGTTTCTTTGCGGCGACCTGCTGATGAACGTCCAGGTGGGGCTTTATAGGTGTCAGCACTACGGGAGGCAAGGGGGGCGGCAGGGCGAGGGAGTGGCGGCGGGAGCAGGACGTCAAGCCCTTGATCGTGATCGATCGCCGATGGAAATCGCAGGCCGCACGAAACGGAAGACTAATTTCAAGCAAAAATGATATCAACTCGTGAACCGGGGCCTGGGGGCCTAGGCTGCTGGCGAATCTACAGGTCCGCTCGATCCGCTTGCGTTAAATTCCTTGCTCACGTCACGGAGATTGCGGCAGCTAATTAAGGTTTCTGAGAGACGGTAACAGGAGGCAAACTATCCGTATTCCCGACTTTTTTTCCGCCTCGGCGGGGCCGAACACCAATATCTCCCCGGCGGGTAGAAAGTTGTTCGGCGTCCCTGCTTGTTTTGTAGACGCGAATTGGCCCCATCCTCTTCGGTGGCCTCCCGGCCGGGGCCGGCCCCTTACCCCGTCTTGTTTCAGCACCGCTACGACGGACACCAGCTCTGCGCTGCTCTGTGCTGCTCTGCGCTGCTCCCGCACGGAGAGCTCCCTTCCCTTCTCTCCTCATTCCGGGCCAAAGTTTTCCCTCGCAGGTCCGGGGAGGGCCGGGCCCCGGCCTCCTCGTCAATCGCGCCTCCCCGCCGTGCGGGACTGCATCCGCGGCGGCGGCGAGCGGCGGCGGGTGTCCGGGTGACCCGCGGTCCGAGGGCGGCGGCGGCCCCGAACGCAGCCCGCGCGGGGAGCGGAGGGGAGGGGACGCCGTGCGGTCCACGCGCGCATAAAATGGCAACTTTTCTGATTCATTGGGGTAAGACACGCGCTAAACGGCTCCGCTGCGGCTTGTTTGCGCTTGTTCCGCCGTAGGGCCGCGGGAGGCAGGTCGAGGCTGAGGCCGCGCTGCTCGCCGACAACGCGGCCTTAAATCTGGTCCCGGGCCCCGCCCCGCCGCGCAGGGGGCAGCGGCAGCGGCGGGCCTGGAGCTTTGTGGGTGCGAACACCGCCGCCTTGTGCCCCGCGCCCCGCCGGCCTCGGCCCCAGCCCTGCCAACGGCGCCAAGTTTGAATGAGGGCGGAGGTAACGCGAGGACCGGGGGCCTCCGGCGGCCACCGACGCCGACGCGATGACCTCGACGTCAAGAGTGTTCTCCGGGAGCAGTCCAGACTCCAGCGATTGCTGCGGTGGCCTCCAGCTCGCGGGGGTCGTCCACACCTGTCGCTCCGCGGGGGGTCCCACGGGGTCGTCCAGATGACAGCCGCCGGGTGACGTTTGGCCCGAAACCCGTTTAGGCGCGGGTGATTTCCCCCGAGGACCGCCAAGTAAGTGGGCAATAACGGTTTGTGGCCGCGGAGCAGCGCCGGCGCCCGCGGACCTTGCGGCCTAACTACGGCCGCCCCGCGGTAATAAATTCCGAGCCGGCCATCGCCGCGCTGCGCCGCCAGAAATACGCAGAGCGAGAATTTGGGCGTTATCGTCGTGGCGCGTCGAGTAGCACGAAACAGAGGCCACAGGGGCAGGGCTACAGTGGCGGGGCTACAGCGGCACGGCTACAGCGGCGGGGCTACAGCGGCGGGGCTACAGCGGCGGGGCTACAGCGGCGCGGCTACAGCGGCGGGGCTACAGCGGCACGGCTACAGCGGCGGGGCTACAGCGGCGGGGCTACAGCGGCGGGGCTACAGCGGCACGGCTACAGCGGCGGGGCTACAGCGGCACGGCTACAGCGGCGGGGCTACAGCGGCGGGGCTATAGCGGTGGGGCAAAGTTTTTGGCTCGCGCACTAATGCACGCTGCTGGTGTTCGCACCGGTACGGCAGCCGACGGCTTCCTTAGCACCCCCGGCCCCGCCCCGCCCCGCCCGGCCCAGCGCCTACCTCGGGCCCCGGCGGACCCCGGCCCGGCAGCCCACGGCCTAAATCCCATATCCCGTCCATTACCATTTCGCATCGCTCCGCTTCCTGCGCCGTTATTTTATTTTCCCTTTAGAGGAGCAAAATGGATCATTATGGGTTGGAGAGGGAGGGGGACGGGGGACGGGTGGGAAGGGGGCTGACAAATTACCCGGTGAGAGTGACACAGGGGCCAAAGGGAAGGGCGCGGGAGGATGAAGGAAGATTGAAAAGCACCAGGGGAAGAGGGGGAAGAAAGGAACCCTCCACCCCCCTCCTCTCTCGCTGTGCTCTTGGGCTGCGAAAACAGAAGCGGGCAAAGATGAACGCGTTCTTGTGCTCCGTCATCGTCGCTTTCGGACAAAGGGTCTGTAAAGGGGGGGGGGGGGCAGAGTTGTAGAGTACACACGGCCGGGTATTCGGGAAGGTGGCCCTCGGAAGCGTAGACGGCGAGTGCCGGGGGAGGGTTGGAGGAGGAAGGGGGGGGGGGGGGAGAAGGGGGGGAGAAGGGGGGGGGGGGGGGCTGTGGCGTCCTGCGACCTCTACCAGACCGCGGAGGTGAAGATTTAACGGGAGAGGGCAAAGCGATGATGGATGGTTCGGCGACTCACTGTGTGTGTGTGTGTGTGTGTGTGTGTGTGGCTGCGAAGAGGAAGGGGAAGGGGGGTGGCACTGCACTTCCAAACCAACACAATAGTCATACCCAAGTGTAAAGGTAAATAACCGTGCGAAATAACCAATCTTCCACTTGACGAATCACGTGTGATGTGTAGAACTGAGGGTCCGGGTTCGAGTACCGGCCACGCAGTACGATGTGACCTTGCCGGCGTCATTGTCCTGGCTGCACCCGCAGCACCCGCCGCAGACGGCGGCTGTCCTTCACCCCCACCCCCGCCCCGCCCCCGCCTCCACCCCGCCCCGCCCCCACCTCCAGTCGCAACTCTGCGGCTTGCGAACCTCATTCGCGGGATGGGACACGGGACGGGGCGGGCGTGCGACAAGGCACACGGCGGGAGAGGGAGCCTGAATTTGAATCACGTTTGGAGCTAACTCTGCTCATCAGCACTCCACGCTCCGCTGATTAGAAGGCCGTGAAGCGAAGGGTGCAGATAAGGCCAGGAGTGGCACGGGCCCCATCCCGTCCCGGCCGATGCAAGAACCCTCCCCTCCCACTCCTCTGTGTCTTTTGTCCCCCCGCCGCCGGCGCCCTCGCTAGCCCTCGCCCGCTGGCCTCCGCCCAGGGACCGGAACTGGCACGGCGGCCCACCCCGCCCCGCCCGGCCACCCCCAGGCCAGGCCCAGGCCCAGGCCCAGGCCGCCCCTACCAGCCAGTGCGAGCCGGAGCGGGGCTCCTCTGGGCCGCGCTGGGCTGGGCTCGCTCCGCAGGTCTACCAACTTTGTAAGCTGATTTGTTTCATGAGGTGCGCTGCGTGGCGTGGCGTGGCGTGGCGCAGGCCGTCCCCGCCGGCGGGGAATGAATTAGATCATAAGCGCGGTAACGAGTTCGCTCTCGAGAAACCCTTTCCGAGCGCTCCTTTACATAACCTGCAGCGGGCTCCGGCTCTCAGCCCGTAACTCGATTGTACTTAACCCGGCCGGCGGCCAGCGTGTGAAGCAGTATCTGGCCGTCTTGTGCTGCTAACGATTCCGTCGTGCAGCTGCCGGACTTGGAGGTTCATGGTTCGCACTTCGCATTCCCCCCCCCCCCCCCTTAAAAAACAAAAACAAAATAACCCCGGTTGTGCGTCGACAACGACCCTATTTTTCAGCAGCCAAAAAACTGTGATCTGTATGTGTTATCTCTTTTTTGTTTCTTTCTCTTTTTTTCAAAGAAATATTAGTGAAGGCCGTTGAAAAGGGGGGTAAAAACGGTCGGAAGCGGAGCTGGCTGCGCTGGCTGCGCTGGCTAGTGGCTCCGGTCGGCTCCGGCTCTCTGTATCCGCTTATCGCCCCGCAAACAGTTGACATGCACAACAGCGGTCGTATCTCTCCTTCTCTCTCCCTCTGCCGGCCGCGCCGCACACACCGCTTCCTCACTCCTGCCAACATAACAGCCATTCAAGCGCGCCGCCACGATGTGCTTATCACGTTGGCCAACTTGGTGCGTAATTGCGTTGTTTTAGACTGCTGCAGGCTCGGGCCGAGAGCTTGCAGCGGAGCACCGCACCAGTAGGGCAGCGTGCCGCGTGCCCAAGTTTGGTGATGAATAACAGCTAATAAAGCAGGGGCTCCGGGCGTGGGCAGCAGGGCGGCCCCCGGGGCAGAGCGAGAGAGAGAGAGAGAGAGAGAGAGAGAGAGAGAGAGAGAGAGAGAGAGAGAGAGAGAGAGAGAGAGAGAGAGAGAGAGAGAGAGAGAGAGAGAGAGAGAGAGAGAGAGAGAGAGAGAGAGAGAGAGAGAGAGAGAGAGAGAGAGAGAGAGAGAGAGAGAGAGAGAGAGAGAGAGAGAGAGAGAGAGAGAGAGAGAGAGAGAGAGGGAGAGGGAGAGGGAGAGGGAGAGGGAGAGAGAGAGAGAGAGAGAGAGAGAGAGAGAGAGAGAGAGAGAGAGAGAGAGAGAGAGAGAGAGAGAGAGAGAGAGAGGGAGAGGGAGAGTCGGTGGAAGGTGCCACCACGAGACGCGTGTTCGAGCACAGCAGCAGCGGCCGCAGCGCGGGAAACAATACATAAACAAAAGCCTTCGCTCCGCGGCCGTCACCTGTCAAGCCTGGCCGTTTAGTCAACAGGCGTATCCGGCCGCGGCGGGAGGGAAGAGAACTGGGAAGTGGCCGCTGTGACAGGCCGGCGGCCACGCGGCCTGGGGGCGCCTGCTGGGTAGGCAACCACGACCTGAACAAGCACGCGCGCCGTGCGGGCTGGCCTACCCTGGCAATCGCAGGCGCTCGGCGTCACCGCGCTGCTGGCGGTTTTACGCAGGACCTGGCATCGGTCTTGCTCTCCTTTGACGGCGACGAAGTGAAACCCCGGCCGGGTATCGTGACATCATAGTGCAGCTGGTGACTACACAGTGGCCGGGGGGGGGGGCTGGCCGATGCGCGGCCCCATCGGTCTCTCTCTCTCTCTCTCTCTCTCTCTCTCTCTCTCTCTCTCTCTCTCTCTCTCTCTCTCTCTCTCTCTCTCTCTCTCTTTCTCTCTCTCTCTCTCACTCTCTCTCACTCTCACTCCAATTCAATTTCCAGGCGGGTGGCGCTATCAGAAGACTCTAATTGAGTTGCTGCGAGGTACAAAGTGGAACAAACCTCTGGCTGCCCCCCCCCCCCCTTCGGCTGTCCTGCTCCTCGCGGCTGCGCTAGGCCGCTCAGCACACAACAAAATGCGCTCGCGGTGGCTGAGCCAAATCGGCGACAGTGAAATCCCCCCCCCCCCGTCCCCCCTAGCTGGACACAGAGCCAGACTCTTTTTGCACTTCCCTGAGATGCGTTATGGATCACACACGCACACATGTGGCTAATGCGTGACGCACAGGGCGCTATCCATCAATGGAGTCGGAAATCAATCAGTCTGCGACTCTGTGCGGAGAGGGCCGGCTGCCGTGAAATCCTGTACGCGGCCAGCGCGCGCGTGTGCGAGTGTGTGTGTGTGTGTGCTGCGCCGTTCCATCTTCGGGACGTCACGCGCGGGCCCCGCCCCGCCCCCAGCCGGGCCGCGCATGTGTGTGTTTTGTGTATGTGCATGTGTGCCTTGGCTGCGCGTGCTGCGCGGTGCCAGGAGGGTCCGGGCCGGGGGTTGTGCAAAGACGACACGGAGACAACGGGAGGGGAGGGGGGGGGGGGGGGGGGGCGGCCTTGCACTATAATGTGGCCACATATATTTTTGGCGGCCCCGGCGGTGTCTCCTAACGAGTATTTCCCGACCCAAACTCGCAGTCTGGACCTCGCGCAAGGGGGGGGGGGGGCACGGGTTCCCCTGGGGGTGCTGCCACCACCACCGCCGCCGCCGCCACCGCTGCTGCTACCCGTACGCGGCGGCGCGTCGCAAAACTACTTTCCGTCTCTGCGCTCCCTATCTGAGGTTTTTCAACGGTAATGCAATTTTCAAAATTGCGTCACGGAACTTGAGAGGGCAGGGATGCGGTGGAGGGGAGGGGGAGGGGGGGGGGGCTCCGCTCCGTGTGATGGAAGGCGGGGGGAGGGGCAGTGTTAGGCTATAGCCGAGCGGCCGTAATAAGCCACGGTAAATATTGACTCGAGTACAGGTTCCGGGCGAGCGGCCCCGCCTGCCCCGCCCCAGCTTATCGACATGAGACTAGAGCGGCCGGGGGCCGCGAGCAGGGGCCGGGGCCGGGGGATGGGGGGCGGGGGCCGGGGGGGAGGGGGTTCGCTGCGCCCGCTGCGCCAATCATAAAGAAATGCGGCCTGTCAGGAGGCAAAGGGGTGAATCAGTTTTTCCGAATTGGATTTTGAACCGCGCGCGTGTCGGCGGCACCCCGACCGAGATAGAAAGGTATAGAAACACCCACGAGAGGTTTGGATTGAATTAGAGGGACGACGCGGACAGGGGAAAAATGCGAGTTTCGGTC
The DNA here is from genome assembly GCA_038380765.1 of Odontothrips loti. NCBI lineage: Eukaryota > Metazoa > Arthropoda > Insecta > Thysanoptera > Thripidae > Odontothrips > Odontothrips loti. The sequence continues at coordinate 18,280,255 of CM076247.1, read as the reverse complement.
CCGCGGGCCAGATCCATTGCGTGCGCCCCCCCCCCCTCTCTCTCTCTCTCTCTCTCTCTCTCTCTCTCTCTCTCTCTCTCTCTCTCTCTCTCTCTCTCTCTCTCTCTCTCTCTCTCTCTCTCTCTCTCTCTTTTGTCTTCCTCCCTCTCTGCTACTGCCCCTCGCCGCTGTAAAATTAACGTCATGGGGCAACTTGGGCTGTCTTCCCTTTTTTCGTTCCTCCGCCTGCTCCGCCCCATCAGCGGCCACGCGCGCATCCGCAACACTTTCCCCGAAGAGCTGATTGGTAGCAACACTGTCCCTCTCTCTCCCTCGCTCTGTGTCTCTATCTCGTGCGCAGAGGGAGAAGATAGGGGTCTTCGTTCCTGCCGCTGCCCGCCGTTTTTACGCACGGTTCATGCCTCGGCCGGAGTCTCCCGCGCGCCGCGCACGCACAGTTTGTACCGAAACCGCCAGGTAAAAACAGGCGCCGGCCAAAGCCATTACGGGAAGCGGGGCAGGTGGGCAGGTGGGTGGCAAATGATCCCCGACAGAAGAAGGAGGAGGTAATTACCCCGACGGCCGACGGCGGTCTCATGTGGGGTGAGGGGGGCGGGGCCAGGCGGGGCCAGGCGGGGCCAGGCGGGGCGCGAACCTGCCAGCAGTGGATCGAAACGGCAAGAAGAAAAGAGGAGGTCTTTTGGTCGTGAGAGGGCTCGTCGTCGCCGTCGGAGTCTTCGAGGCGTTTGGCACTTGTGCGCACTGCGGGGGGGGGGGGGGGGTGAGGAAGGGGTGGATCGCAGAGGCGCTTTCATTTCCGCTCGGTACACGCCTTATGAAAGCCAATGTTATGAAGAGGAAGAGAGAGGGAGAGAGAGAGAGAGAGAGAGAGAGAGAGAGAGAGAGAGAGAGAGAGAGAGAGAGAGAGAGAGAGAGAGAGAGAGAGAGAGAGAGAGAGAGAGAGAGAGATAGAATAAGGGGGTGAGAGGGACAGATATAAGAAGTCTTCGCAGCGGGAGGAGGACAATTGCCGCACGTAAACGGCACAGGGAGGTGCCGCTGTGGAGGGCAGTGGCCAGTGACTGCTGGTGACCGCGGGGGCCGGAGGGGGCCGGAGGGGGCACCGGTGACGGGGGGTGCTCGCTGACGCCGTAATGAAGGGCACGAAGGAGTCAGCCGGCCGCACGGGGCTGCAGAGAGCACTTACCGTGGGGATCACCTCTGCTCCGCTCTGCTCAGATCGCCGCAGCGCCGCCTCCGCGCGCTTCATAACGCCGTGGGCTGCTCTGCCGCGGGGGGAAAAGGAAAAGAGGGTCCTGGCCTCGCATTTGCACCGCATCGCCAAAGTCCCCCCCCCCCTCTCTCTCTCTCTCTCTCTCTCTCTCTCTCTCTCTCTCTCTCTCTCTCTCTCTCTCTCTCTCTCTCTCTCTCTCTCTCGTGAGGGGCACAGGGCCACAGGACCGCAGACGCAACACGTCGCCCCTCGGTGGACAAGGACAGAAGCACGGCGGCGTGCGGTGTGCTGGAGAGTGGTGGGTGGAATAACCTCTGCAGTCTGCGGGTTCGAATACCCGCCGGCGCTGGCGCGGACTACATCGTGGTGGGGCCGTCGTCACCTTCATGAAGCGTTGGCAGAAGCATAAGAACTCCCCCGCTCACCTCGTCCGCGACACGGCAGACAACAAAGTGCGCTCAGGGCTGGGCTCGCAGTGCTGACGAGGACACATGTCACGGCCCATGGCGGCCTATGGCGGCCCACAGCCGAGGCCTGAGCTCAGCCGGCGGGGACCAATATGGCGCAACAGATAGCGGGGGCCGGCCGGGCCCGGGCCCCGGGCCGCAGCCACAGCCGCGCTCAGCGCTCTTATTCTACTTAGAATTTCAAATGCGCCGATATGAGTCAAGGAAGCTCAGGAAGGGCCCCGGCACGGCGGCAGCAGCGTGGCGGCGGTGGTGGTAGCTCGCTTCATAACCCCTGGAATGTCACAATAAGGTCAGAAAGACGCGCTGCTGCTGCTGTTGCTGATGCGCCCCTGCCCCCGCCGCCCCCGGCAGCCCCCGGCCGCCCCCCGCGCGGCCCCCAACGCAGCCCCGAGTCGGCAAGAAATATCCGTCTTTCTTGCTTACCAGTTCATACGTTGTCCAATCTCCCCGCCCCTCTTAGATGCTGATGCTCCGAGGACTGTCTCCTTCAGGACGCCAGCGCAGACCAAACCAGGAGGACTCCGCTGGGAATGAAGAGGACAGTTCGAGCTGTCCATGACACGTTTTAATTTTGGAGGCCGCAAAGTGATGCAAAAAGCCGCCCCTGTCTTATTGCAATTCGCACGAGGTCGGGTCGGGTGGGTTGCCTACCCGCCCGGCGCTGGCAGGGCTGAGGACAACACAGCGGCCCAGGAGGGTCCGCAGACTGCAGACTGGGAGTTCCTGGCCATGAGAATCGTATTATTTTCTTCTCCCGCCTGCGCGTCTCTTGCCATCTCGGCTCAATAATAAAGTTTGCAGCATGCTATCATCGAGCGCTGCTGTGCCGCTGCGCCCGCGCTGTCCCTCTGCTACTCTCTGTCCCGGCCGGCCAATTCAAATCCAATCCCGGCCCGCAACTCAATACAGTATGAGCCAATTCGCGCGACCTAACCCAATCCACCACACTGCGGAACGGCAGAGGAACACCACGGCATGGCATGACATGGCATGGCACGGCACGGCGCTTAGCCCTTGGGGTCCTGCGGGAAGGGAGGGGGAGGAAGCGCAGTCCGCGCCTGCGCGCCCTGCTGAACGAAGGGCGGGGAAAGACGCGTCGCTGGTGTTCCCCGGAGAGGCGGAAACGGAACTACGCATTATGAAAAATCGCGCGGTGGACGATAATACTTCCGCGAATAGAGATATAATATCGCTCTCCAAGGCAAAGCTCAGCGCCCCCTGGTTACGGTGGTGGCCACTTGCTGTACTAAAATCCAAATCGTTGAAACATTTAAAGCCTCAAAATATTATTTTTCTCTGAAAATAACACGCAAAACTATGAATTCGACAGGAACTTGAGCCTTTAAATTGAAAAACAATAGTTGAGGCGGCAATCTGGCGATACCCCACACCTCTGCTCTGCCTGCTCAGGGGGTGGAGTATCGCCGACCTGCCAGCGCCCTCTGTCGGACATAGATCGAACCTCGCCCTGCCAATAACGCCCGGCCTAGCCAAACAAAAATTCAAATTTGATGCAGCATTCCAGCAGCGAATATTCCATTATCCGGTTTCAGTGATGACATTACCTAGATATTTGTGGAATCAGGAGTGTAACGTAATATCATAGCATTGCTTCACTGAAATGTGAAGAGTTATCGTCACTTAACAGGACTTGTGTAGCTGTCTTATCGGCGCGATGCAAGGCAACAAATCAAGTGGTGTTGGTGTTAACCATGCTCAGAAAATCTTAAAAGACATAGAAACTCTTCGGCAGGAAGAACTTAAACGGCGACGATTGCTTCGGTTAGAGCAGGTGAGTGTTGTGAATTTTTATTTTCTCTTTAACCCGAAATATCCTGAGCCTGGTCTCTGCACCATACTATAATTTGAATAGAACTTGCAGAGAATTTACACCAGTGAATTAATTCTAAAATCTTCATGTGCCTTTATTTGTTTATGTGTATAATACTTCTATATGATGTCCTCTATGTTTTTGAGACCATGGACTTAGTCTGTTTTCATAGTTATGGCTTCCCAAAGAGAAACTGCTGCACTGGTACAAAACATCCGCTGCTATGAATGAGTAGACTAACCATGAACCATTTTGCTCTTCAGGTCAGGCAGCAGTCAAAGGATATAGCCAACCTTGTTCGTCAGAAAGTTCAGGGTGAAAGAGACAAACAACATGGTCTGGTGCAGGAGCGGGTAAATGCCAGAACTCGGCAGTGGCAAGTGAGAAAAGTGAAAGAATTGCAAAGTGAATATGAGAGTTCTCTGATGAATGTTGGCAAGGGCCATGTTGATGCTTCTAAGCTGGTATGTGGGCGCATGCTGACAGAGGCCTCGCTGGGGCCTCGGGTGTCCATACTTTGTTATATTCTGTTAGTTTTCATCCTAAATGTCTGTTTTATTCTCAGCCTGATGAAGAGGCTTTTCGCAAAATAGAGTCAGAGAAGATCTTGGCAGCTGCGCAAAGAAGAGGACAGGAAGCTCTAAAGAGATTAAAAGAAGAGGAAGCTGCCCGCCGGCAAGCAGATGAAGAACGTCGACTTCAATTACAAAATGTGAAGGCTGTTGAGGAAGCTCGTTCTGCTGCTGTAGTGTCTCTACCTCATCCAGAATCAACTGTAGGCATTCGAAAGTAAGTTCATTGATTTGAGATACCCTGCTTACAGTACCTAGTTGCTGACTTAATAACATTTTTCAATTTGCCAATTTAGCATTCCATCCAAACCCAAAATATGTGAAGTTGCTCCTCCTGCTAAACTAGTGAGTAAGCCTGGTGGTGCCAAAGCTTCTAAAAATATGATGCCTGAATGGCCTAAAAGATCCTGGCCCCAACAGACTTTGCCCCTGGGAATGACTTCAGCTGAATGTGAACTTGAACAGGTATCAAAATTTTCTCACAATGTATATGAAATTTAAAAAATTGTACATGGCTCCTTCCTACAGCAGAATTTATTTTGGCAGGGTGATTCTGTTAGAGCTGAGCACAAAAATCTTGTAGAGGGTGATGCATTGACTTCAGATCACAGAAGTGTACCTGTGTCGTCTTGTGGAGATATATCCAGAGTAAGAAAATCAACAGATGTAGAAAAGTCTTCTGTTGAGATGTCATTGAAAAGTAGTAAACCTACTTCCACCAGGTAAGTTTTGGAATGTAGCAGTTCAGTAGACTGTAGGCATGTACTGATTATGAATTTTTGGACAACCTTTTTATGTTTCAGACATTCTGAAAGTACTTCAAACTCTGATGTTAAACTATATGACTACACAAGCTGTTATCAAAGCCAGTATGATAAGAAATCTGGTGTTGTTGAAAAAGTGCAAGATGCAGGACAAGTAAATAAGTGTTCTTGTTCCTTGTCAAATCCAGTCACTGAGTTGCCATTTTTACTTTAAAATATGCGCTCTTTTTGTTTCAGACCAATGCCAAAGAATTAGCAGACAGAGAAATTTCTGCAGAAAAAATGCAAAGTAAGTTAAATACAGACGCTTTGCAGAGGGAACAACAAAGGAGTAGGACTGCTCTGCACAGAGTTCAGGTTCAGCGTGATTACAAGGATCTAATGGGAAGTCTTAATTTGCTAGCACGACAAAATGCAGCTCTTGTTAGCTCCTGTAGCACTACAGAAACACCATGGATAAAGGTACATATGAAATCTTAGATATTCAGTTTGGAATTATTTGTCATATTAGTTATCGTTTTACATAATTTTTCCATTTTTTGTTTCAGAGACAGTCCAAAGAAGATCAGTTAAAACTAGCTGTTGAAAATTTATTACAAGATGCAGATGCAAACACATCTGACAATTTGCCTGACTTTAAGTGTGATGCCACACCAGGTAAGGGTCAATTGTTTGAAAAAATCTTGTATATTGTTTATTACATATTTTGGTTACATCTAACCATTCTTGGTATCTTCTACAGATGGTTCTTTACTTGTCTCGAGAATTGAAGAAACACCTTGCAGTGTTCCTAGATTAAATGTAGGAAGGTGGCAACCTCAAGAAACTGCACCAGTCAACGTTCATAAAGACATTTCCTCTCCAACAGACTCCATAATAGTCGCTGAACCTCCTCCAGCAACCACTTCTACAATCAGTTTTCGTGATGAAAACATGGACAGGGACACTGCATTAAGAAGTCTTGTTCAAAGAATAAACCAACAAAGACAATCTCTCCTCATGTCAAGTCAACAGTCTGAAAATCGTCCACAAGATAATTATCAGGAGAGAGCCAAAGAATTGGATGTATGGCAACTGGAAGAGAAAGTAAAACTTCAGCGAGACCAATTGAAAATCCAACGATCAGAAGTCAAACGTTTAGATGCAAGTATCGTTGTTCCCGATTGTGTTGACCGGTCAGATGATATAGCAGTGGAATATGCCTCCCTCAGCAGTTCTCGCACACATGAAAGTATAGTCATAGAGTCTTCCCCTTCAGATAAATCTCAAGATCTCTCATCCTCTGCACCAAGCTTCCCTCATCAGAAAACTTCTGACTGGAAAATGAAGAAGAGAAATGCCAGAAAATCAGACCAAAAGAGTAAATCTTTTAGTAGCAGCCCAACAAAAGATAATGTGGTTTACAGTATGGATGTATCATTATCTTCTGTGGTCATGGACCAGACTGAAAGTAGTAGTTCTAATAGTCAATCATTATCAGTCCATGGTGTTCAAGTTATGGTGAAAGTTTGTGGTACAGAAGGGGATGCAAGTGAGAGTAGATCTTCAAGTTACTTTTCTGAGAATGGCAAGGCAGGAAGAGTGACAGAATTGCCAAGTGACAAAGTTGATGCTAGGTGTAGTACTGAAACAAAACCTGGAGCTCATAAACACTCTGAGAAAAGAGGTGTAAGTAAAAGGCACAAGCCAAGTGGAAAAACAAAAGAAACTGCCAAAATCTCTAATGTAAAAATAATTAAACCATTGAGTGATAAAAGTGTGAAGGCATCTGAAACACTCAAGAGTTTACAGCATCCTCCAGAACTGAATGCCAAAACTAAATCTACTAAAGCTGAAAAAACTGCAAGAAAAGGTGTAGAAAGGATTGATACGAAACCTGAAACTGTGCTGAAGGGAGAGAAGAAAGATGACAGAGTTAAACAAAAGAAAAAAGCAATTGAAGAAGAGAAGCATGACCCACCTGCTTCCACTAGTACATCATATATGAGCCCTCCTGACCGTATTCTCTCCTCTCTTACAGAAGACATTAAAACATTAATATCCCTTGCTGCTCAGCGTAGTGTTGAACCTAAACCAAGAAAGCAAAATGAGCATACTGACATTCCTCAACACCACCCACTTGTCGGTTACATTAACAGGCTCCTTGCTATGAGCCGTGAAAGCATTGACAGAATGAATGTTAGTTGCAGTGATGTATCAACACCTTCATCTACCATTTTCAAAACTCAAACAACAGAGATAGACCCAAATGTAACGGAAACTGGGTTTGCTGTGTCAGTGCAAGAGCAAACAGCAACAACATCAGAGGATGCCAGCCAAGATGAAGTGGATCAACACGGTGACTCTTTTCAAAGTATTGGTGATAACGTTCCTTGTGCAAACTCATCACAAATCAGGACAAAGCAATGGCTGTTACCATCAGTTTCCAACGACCATGAGTCTCTAACAGATATGACAAAGCAGTGCCATGAAAAAATTTCTGCCTTAACAAAGATGATTGAGGAAGTTAGAAGACAGTCTGGTGTTAATTCATCTACTCCTAATGACAGTGATCAAAGTTTGCTTGGTCACAACCAGTCAAGAACTCCTGTGCCACTGGATTCTACAGCATACATGAGTCCTCCTCCACAGGTGTTGGAATGGGCAGATATTGCATTGCCTTCTTTGAGCAGTGCTGAAGAGAGAGATCATAGAATGTCTCTAGATCCATACGGTGCTGCAGTTATGCAACTGCTTGCTGAAGTACGAAGTCAGATGGCGGCTTCTCAAGTCACTGAGCCAGCTGAACTACCAATCATATCTATGCAAACAACACCACCACAAGAAAACTCCAAGAGGCTGATGGCACCTATGGAGCAAAGTCAGACTCGGTCAAAACCTCCAGTTGCGTTTTGGAGAAATATAGAAAGGTACATATTTTTTATTATCTCAATTTGACTTACTATCTTTGCCTTTCCGAAAATACCAAAAAGTTTTTTTCTATTTTTCTTCTGTTTAGATGCAATGTCACAAGCCCAACTGAACCTCATGAGTTGTCAACTATTCCTGAATTAGGTACTACACTTCCTGAAAGTGTAGCATCGCCGGGTACTGCACCAGGTTCTCCAATACATACTCTCTCTCCTGCATCAACTCAAGGCACTCCACCTGATGTCATTGCAGAGCTCTTACGCCGGAAAATATTAACAAGTCCTTTTGCCTGGGCAAAGAAAATGGAAAAGTCTAATCATAGCTCAGGTTCAAGTGTGTCTTTAAAGAATAGTCATGATTCAGATTTGATCTCAGAAAAGATTGGGACAGGACAGTCTGATATCTCTGCTAGCAAAGAAACCAACACAATATCCATACAGAGTCTCACTTCAAGTTCAAATGGCTCAAAAGATTGGAAAACTAACATTCTGATGTCTCCTGTTGACTTGTATTCTTCAGCTGATGAGGTAGAAGGGGATTTTCGAAGGATGGGTATTGGATGGGTTGGTGCTATGCTCCGTAAAACAAAGGAAGCAGGCGCTCTGAGCTCTACTTCCAGTTCTGATGCGTCTCCTCTGAAAATAGAAAATCCTGACTTCAGGATTCTCTCAGAAGTGTCGGATGAAGAACCAATTGTAAGTAGTTCACTAATCGCTGCTTTGACAAGGGAGCGAAGTCACTCTACTCCTATCAAGGGACCAGGTGATCTTACTTCTTCTTGTGAATCTCGTCTAGTGTAAGGTTTAATACAAAGTTGATCGTGTATTTCGTATTTATAATTATTTCCTGTAAATTCGATGTTAGAAAGTATTGTTTACAGTTTGATAGAGATTTTAATTATGTATAATTTTGTAGATTAGAAAAAATTCACTGCAATCGATTGTTTTCTTGCGGCTTCTTTCTGACTGATCAGACAGTGGCAATAAGAACACATGGACTGCAAAATGATCTCATTGTTTTGTGCGTGTTATGTCTATTTAAAATAAGCTTTAAGTTTCTGTGGTATATTCAATCCCACTATGGTTGAGTTAAAATATTTAAATTTAACTGTGATCTGTTTTAAAAACTGCCTAGTAAAAATCTTCTTTAAAATCAGGTTTTAAAACTTCCAATGCATTATAAACTGCTGAATGTTGTATTGTTTCTAAATTTAGATCAAAAGCAACTGATAAAATGGAGAGAAAGCAAGAAAAATAAAGGCTGCATCATAGATAGAGAACTTTTTGTGTCTCATACTTCTCAATTTGAGTGTCAGTTTACCTCCAAAGAACATAACTGAACTGTAATGAACAATGATATGGCTTTGTATGTCATGTTTGTAAATCAACACAGCAGTTAAATAAAATATTTGGTTCCAATGACATTTATCAACTTCCTTTTTAATTCCGAACCCATTCTCCTACATCTCATTCAGCACATTACATAGGAACAATAGGACAAGGTGAATAGTAAATAGGAATGTCGGAGTGATACCTTCTCGGATTAAAAAGGACGACTTGAAGTGAGATTCCACTTTGTTTCTCTGCGCGCTAGCGTACTGTTTCATTGTGTCGAGCCCCTGCCACGCGCGAGGCAGGCAAACCCGCACCACTCATCTCTAGTGCTGATTGCCTACCCCAGATTCACAGGCGCTGAGATCCCTCCCTGCCCCCGGTGGATCTCTGCTCTGTTCGCATCACAGAGGCCTCGGACTCAAGTACCGACTTCCCCCGCTGCACCCGGCTCACTCTCGCCCTAGCACTTCCTAGACGAGCACATCCGCATGGCGCCTTCTGGCGCAACCGCGCAACATCCGCAGCACGTGGTCCGCTCTGAGCCGCGCCGAACCCTGAACTATGAACCCGTCCTGGCCGGCCCCCGGCCCGGTCTCGGCCTAGGCCCAGCCCTGCTGCAGGTCGTGAACAAGACGTTTACATGCGCAGCGGCTCATCGCACCGAATTGGGCCGGATTCCAAGTGAACTCGCCGTTATGGGCGGAGCTTTCATATACACTGTGCCAGGCCAGGCAGAGCTCTGCAGGCGGCCGGCAGCTCGTGTGCAGCTGACAAGGGGCCTTCCCCAACTGTCACCCCCAGATCTTGATGAAACTTTTTTGGCTTGATCTACTAGTAATGAAACCCCCGCAAACCAAATTTTATCTGCTATTGCAGGCTAGTTTCCGAGATACGATTTTTTAAATTTTCGTTTTTACCCTTAAATTGCTACATGTTGTGGACCCTTTGACCCGAACATTAAAAAACGAAAATTTAAAAAATCATCTCGGAAACTAGCCTGTAATAGCAGATAAAATTTGGTTTGCGGGGGTTTCATTACTAGTAGACCAAGCCAAAAAAGTTTCATCAACATCTGGGGGTGACAGTTGGGGAAGGCCCCTTGTGAGCTCTGCGCTGGTGGCGCCGGTGGGCGACGGCGGGGAGGGGACCTCGGGACTCGGGTCCTCCCGTCCGTCCCGTCCCGGCGGCGTCCTCCCGCGTCCTCCCCGTCCCGGCCGTCTAGACGGGGCAGGTCGTTAAGTGTCGTCCATACACATGGTTCCGTGTGTACAGCCTCATCGCAGATAAGCGGGAGGAGCATCACCGCATTCGACCCGGGCAGCTGCCCACTCAACCCCATAACAACACACAAAACTGGAAAATTTCTCCTTGACAGTACACGCCAAAAAAAAAAAAGAGTTGATCTTCATGGGCAGCTGTCATGGCTGCGACGTGACCCCGGGCACGCACACTGCCACGCACGAAGCCACGCACACACACTTCACTCTTCATCGCGGACCATAATGCGCGGGGAAAGTAGATATTTTCTGGAGGTTTACCAAAACTGCCATGCAATGGACCCCGAACTTCGGTCTGTCCGGGGCTATCACCACGACGAGTTGAAAACGGGTGTACTAAAATGAAAGTGGGCATCTCGAAGTAAATGGGCAGGAAAAAAAGTAAAGGTTTGTTTGTACACTGTGCGGTTGTACTAAACACAGAGTAGCCGACAAATGGCATTTAGAGGTGTCACATGAAGAGCAAACAGCGCCGAATGTCGTATGAATTAAAAGCTTTGATGACGTGCTGTTAGGCGGCGACCTTTGTGTCCCACTTTGGGCCTTCCCTTCCTCACCGACGCAAGTGGTATCCCCTCGTCTTTTTTTCTCCCCTCGAAGGAGCAGTGTGGAGTGCGGATGCTATGCTGTCATTTGCCCCCCATCTCATATCATCTCTCCTTTGACTGTTCCTTCTTCTCTATTTCTTTTTCTGCGCTCGCCGACAAAGGGGTCGCGGTTGTCGCGTGATGATCAAATCCGACCTCCTCTTTAAATTATCGGGGTCAGAAATCTGAGATGTTAATTGGCGATGCCGCCTGCCGTTCTTATTCGTGTTGAGTCACTGCTATCTCTGTACCTCCGCTAGCGGCCGGGGCCGGAGCGGGCGCGTTCGTAAGGCAACTCTACCTCAGCCGGCCAAGGCTGCCCTGCCCAGGGCTGCCCTACCCGTGCACTTTGGAGCCGCCCTATCAGAGGTACTGCAGGCCATACAAACTGGCGCACTCGGAAAGCCCTACTCTACTATCAGCGGCAGCGAATGGCGAGAACGGGTGGAGTGGACCCGGGGCGGGCCCGTTGGACCCGCCGTCATCATATGTCCACTGCTGCCTCCGCCACTGACTGTGAGCTGGGTTGGGCTAAAGCTGGGCTCCGTACTGCACACAAGATTTCAGGTTGGCAACCGGCCACAAGTGGAACACGACCCGCGAAGAGCCCAACCGCCCAACACACACAACTGCCGAACGGCACCGCCTCCTGCGGCAGGCCGTAGGCCGACCCGCACGGCACCCGTGTATTCCAAAGGCGGCGTTGCCTACTCACTGGGCGCTAACGGGTGAAGCCGAAATAGGCAAGGGCCGATCTGTGGTGCTGAGCCCCCGAACCTACACACCATGACATGGCGGTACTGTTTTTTTTCTCGTTCTTTTTTTGTTTTTTGGTTTGATCTTTTTTAAAGGGCGTTCAGAGTTTACTTACTTGAATCCGTGACAACGCGTCACTGACCCAGCGAGGGCTATCCGGGGCGGGGTCAGGCAGACGCGGGCAGACGGCTGTGTCACGCTGCTTCCCTTCCTGCTCGCGCCGTTTGCGAAGCCTTTGTTCAGCATGACGTGTCGTGTGCGTGTGTGGCCATGAGGTTTCAGGGCCCGAGCCTCGGGCCTGCCACAGTCAAGGGTGACGTACGGCTAAAATTAACTCTTCGGGAATGGGATGTGCACGTCAGCTGCTAACGTATGAGTGTTCAAGTCGGTTTTCGACGTGCGTTTCCGAATCGCACTGAGAAAAATTTTTGGCTCTGGGCACAGGACGTTTAGTCCCCAGGCCGAAAGTCTGGGAACGCACTAAACGATTAGCGCCAGGCACTAAACGATTAACGCTTGTGTCTAGAGTTTTACTCCCGTGTCTATAGAGTTTAGACCTACGGATTAAACGTTTTAGATGTAGGGTCAAGGTGGAACGCACAAAACTACCCTTTGGTCCAGGAGCCAAAGATTTTTCTCAGTGCGACAACGCGGAATATGCAAGGAAAGCAGCGTACCCTGGGACCACAGTGTACTGCATTTTGTCCAAAGGCGAATGGTTGAATTTGCATGAATGAATGCATGAACGAACGAATGAAGGAACAAACAAATGAATGAATGAATGATTGAATGAATGAATGTTATTTTGTTTCACTTTTTTTTGCCCGGCCAGGATGGTCCCGCACTGGTGCCCGGCCCGGCCAGACCCAGCCTGTGTACTCGGAAGCCAAAGCGTTCCAGGCGTTCTTGGGGAACCGGTTGACTCGCTTCTATGTTAGAACCGCCCCCCCCCCCTCCAAACGTCCAATTACTTAAATCTCTTTATTATTATTTTACGTATTTTTTCTGGATGAGAGATGCGCTGTTTGGCCGATTTTAATTGGGGTCACGGCAAATCAGTTATGGGTCACATTTTTCCAACGGTGAGATCCCCTGCATCGGAACCCACAATTGAATCAGTGACGTGCGATTATTGATTTTTCGAGCTCAGAAGGTCAGGCGTGTGCTACGCGTGTGTTGACTGCGGCCGCCGTGACTCACGGCACACGGTCCAAGAGATCTGTACACCTCACCTCACCTGGAAGGGACCCCAGAGAGCGGCGCGGATTAACGGCGAGAGGAGAGGAACCAAAGGTTACTTTAGGTATTTCGTGTGGCGCCGCGGCAGCACAGGTAAAGTGAACCCCACAGATAGTCAGTATTTGAACCCGGGACCTTTCAAGGTGGAGTTATTAGAGTCGATGTTTCCTGGCGCCCAGCATGCTGCCCAGGTGGCCCAGCAGGCCCAGGTGGCCCACCTCCGTGCATTATAAAGGCAAAGTCGAGTCCCGCGCTGTGCGATCTCGGTCCAGATGTCACCTACAGACGACCCGTGGCGAACGGCGCAACGCAGTTGGAGAGGAATTTTTTTTTCCTTGTCTTTTTTTTTTGTCTTCCGCCGCGCCTCGGCTACGGGAAAGGGTGGGGGGCCTCGATGATATCGTCTCACCCGAGACAACCCCGGCAACAAAAAAGATAAATGATGAAGTTTCACCTAACGCGTGCGCGGCAACGTGAGGGTCTCGGTCCTCGCGGTCCTCGTGGTGCTCGTGGTCCTCGCGGCCCGCCGTGCCGTGTGGGGCCTCACAAGGGAATGACCCAGCACAATGCGCTCATGATGTCCACGCATGACCCGCTAAATAACAATCGCGCAGATATAGTACACTTTATCTCAGCCGTAGCACGTCCTCTTATTCCCCCCTTTTCCGATCCTTTCTCTCGTAAACAAGGCGAAAATGTTTCTCGGCCACATCGCGTATTTGGGGGGGGGGGGGGGGGGGGGGTACGACACACGGGTGTGTGTTGTGAGCCGACCCGGATCACCGTGGGACGGGTGAGGGGTAAGCGGGGGATAAGGGCCGCTACGGGTGCCCCGCGAGCATATTATTTGTGAACAGTGTTCTCCACCGTGCAGTGATACGCTGTATCTCCTCGCCAAACGCCGCATAACGCCGCCACTCGCTCCATCTCCCTCGCACGCGGTCCGTTTCCCTATCTATCTCACTCCCGCCCTCTCCCTTGCTCGCAGCTTTCTCTCCGAACTAGCGAGGCGCGCGACTGTACTCTTAACTCATCGATTCGATCACCGCCGACTGCAACAGTGGTCAGGTCAGGTGACATCCCCTCGTCATATCCGGTCGCAGTGGGTTCCTTGAGGAGGGTCCTCCAGCAGCGCAGCATCCGGGGAAGTAGGCAACCCGCACTACCGCCCGTCAGTAGGCAAAACGTCGCACACGGCCCCATCCCCGAGCAGCTCCTGGACACGCCCCGCCTCTACTGAAGGAGCGCCTGCCTCCGACCCGGACGGACCGCAGGCAGCAGGAGGATCCGACGGCTCCTCTCCCTGCCTTCCCTGGTGGGTGGCTACGCCACTAATCTCATTCATTTTCAGATTCAATGAAGGAGCATACCCCGCGCTCACGCTCACGTACGGTTTGCCTCCCGGGACGGCGTCCGAGACGCGAGCCGAGCGCCTGCGACCGCCAGGGTGGGCCAGCCCGCACGACATGCGTGCATGCCAGGAGTCGTGGTTGCCTACCCAGCAGGCGTCTTCTGCGCACAGACTGGCCAAATCAAGTTCCCCCCCCCCCCCTTGTGACAACATCGGGACGTAGAATACTGAATGGATGTGGACGTAGCGAACCAGAGGTCATCCATCCCTCCGACAGCGGGAGGGAGGGAGGGCGAAGGGGGGAACGAGTTCTGCACTGACAGTGACGTTCCTCCGTGGCGTGTGATGGGGCCGTAGGACGCCGCCCGCCGAGCCGGAGCCGGGTGCTGCCCAGCAGGTTTCTTGAGAAGGGATAGAGAGAATGACCTCCGCGGTAGAGGGGGGGGGGGGCGACCACCACAACAACATAACCACGAGATGCACCGCCGGCACCGCTACGCCGTCTTGTCGCGGTGGTGGTGGTGGTGGTGGTGGAGTCCGCGGGGCTGTAGCTGCAACTGCAGCAGCGCGGCCGGCTACTCCCCCCTCCCCATTCCTTTCCTCTCTGCTTTTCCTTTTCCCTTCCTCATCGCCCGCCGCCGTTCCACGTGGTCTGCGGCTGTTCGGGTCTCGTTCGCTGCTTGATTCGGTTCGGCTCACCATCCTCTCATCGTGTGTGTTTGTGTGTGTGTGTGTGTGTGTGTGTGTGTGTGTGTGTGTGTGTGTGTGTGTGTGTGTGTGTGTGTGTGTGTGTGTGTGTGTGTGTGTGTGTGTGTGTGTGTGTGTGTGTGTGTGTGTGTGTGTGTGTGTGTGTGTGTGTGTGTGTGTGTGTGGTTGGCTCGAAGCCGGTGCGCCGGCTAGACAGCACATGGAACTTGGACTTCGAGACCGCTCGGCCCCGCCCACCCGCTCCCCTGGCCCTGCTCCCTACCTCCTCCTCCCCCCCCCCCCCCCCGCCCCGTCGCTACCCGCTTCCTCCTCCTCCTCCACTTGATGGTGAGCCCCCCTCCCGCACCGCTCCCGTCCCGCATCAGCCGCGCCGTCAGTACTGCCGGCAGCCGGCCTGTCACTCCGACATCGAACGAACGCGTGTGCAGCAGCAGCCACACAGTGTCCGTGTGTGCAGCCGCAGCTGAAGTGCAGTGTGATCCCACACAGTGTGTGCCGTGCCGTGTCCTCCAGTGCCGCCCGCGTGCACGTGCCCGTGCCGACCAGTGTGAAGGGACAGAGCCAGGTCAGGTCTGGGGGCGACGACACCTGTGTGATCCCTGCAGCAGTGCCTGCCCGCCACGCCGCTAGTGCGTGGGGCTCGACAACGAGAGCGAGAGAGAGGCGACCAAAGCCAGAATGGTGAGTTGAACGCGTTGAACGTGTGGTCCGTCCCGCCTGGTCCCGCATAGTCCCGCCTGCCCCTCCCGTCCCGTCCCGTCCCGTCCCGTCCCGTCCCGTCCCGCCCTGTCCCCCGACAACAACGCCGCCGTCCACGATAGGGATCCCCTCGCTCTCCCTGCAGCCCTGTGGACACTCGAAATCCCAATTAGCCGCCTTGATTTTGCGCAACGCTCACGCCCCTCCGACCCCCCCCCCCCCCCCGCCCCGCCCCGCCCCTGTCCCGCTCATACGGGTATGATCTGGCTGGTCTTCGGCCCGGCTGCGTTCGAGTGAACGCAGACCGCTTTTCCGTATCTTTCGATTATTATTCATATCTGTTCTCGCTGAGCGCTTCCCGGGCGCAGCCGCCATGTATGCCCCCCCCCCTCCCTCTTCTTTGACTCGACTTTTGGGTACCCCTTCCCTTCGCCTCCATTGTACCACGACTTTTGCTCGCGTTACTTTGATACCTCCCGTCTCTCGTCTTTTTGTTTTAATTATCCCCGCCCGGCTCTGAGGCCCGGCCGGCCGGCTGACAGTTTGTTTGTGGCGGTCGCAGATCGCAGTGTGAGCTGCACTCGTCTTGTCTGGGCCTCATCGTTCGGTTTCTTTTTGTGTGTTTTTCTCTCTCTCTCTCTTTCTCTTTCTGTCTTCTCCGGCCGTTTACCTGGTGCTGCTGCGTTTGTATTGGTGAGCGGGTGGTGTGCGGATGATAACATGGCAAATCAAGAGGACACGAATGGGCTCGTGAGTAGAGGTGGGCGGGGCCGGGGGGGGGGGGGCGGGACTCCCTCAGCATATATATGTACCTTTCGAGCCGAATGACTCATCGTGAGAGCTACACCCCCCTTCCCCTCCCCCCGTACACTTGCAGCGGGTATTACGGCACCAAAACAACGAACGCAATCAGACAACCCTCTCTTCCCCGCGGCCGAGCCGACCTTCACCGTGAAGCGTTGCGGTCGCCTCGCTGGCGCCGCCCCCTGGCCGCCCCCTGGCCGCCCCCTGGCCGCCCCCTGGCCGCCCCCTGGCCGCCCCCTGGCCGCCCCCTGGCCGCCCCCTGGCCGCCCCCTGGCCGCCCCCTGGCCGCCCCCTGGCCGCCCCCTGGCCGCCCCCTGGCCGCCCCCTGGCCGCCCCCTGGCCGCCCCCTGGCCGCCCCCTGGCCGCCCCCTGGCCGCCCCCTGGCCGCCCCCTGGCCGCCCCCTGGCCGCCCCCTGGCCGCCCCCTGGCCGCCCCCTGCCGCCCCCGGCGCTGCCCCTCGGCTCGGCTCTGTTCTGCTCTGTCCCCGGCCGCCCCTTTGCTGTGTGCGCCTCGAATCAATCATTTGGAGGCGGCCTCGGATGGGACCGTGAGGCGGCGATAAGGAATGTTTATTTCGTGAATGTTATTCCATAACACGGCTGTGCTGGCCGCGGCACCGCGGCAGAGAAGGTCCAGGCGCCGCTATCAGTCACATATGTGTTCATCAGCCGGGGCAGGAGTGGCGGACGTGGCAGTATCCGCGGCCCTAGCGCCCAGCGGCGGGGGCAGGGGCTCAGCCAGCTGTTTGCAAACTGGTGTGTCTTGACCTAGCCCAGCTCAGCCCAGCCCAGCTGGTGGCTCCGCCGGCCACGCCCCGCCAGGCATGTCCGCCCTGCCCGCCGCGGACTCTGACCGTTCTGCACAGTGAAAAGGGTGTATGATGCTGATGACTTCTTTTATCGTGTCGCGCACGGCGGCCTTGCGCCGCTAGCCCAGGGCGTGGCGTGTAGGCGGGTCCTCGCTTTCGGGATGGAGTTCAGCATTTACATAACTTTGGCTACTTCCTCGGGCGGTGCGCTGAGGCCGGGCGGCCGGCCGGGCGGTCGCATCCGTTGACCCTGCTGCATTCGGAGTGCCCAATATAGCTCTTCCTAATCTCTGGTCTCCGCCGGTTCTGCCGCCGCCCCCTGCGGGCTGCGAGGCCCCAGCGGCGGCCTTCGCTAGGCGCTGCTGGCAGCCCCATTGAATTCTGCACTCTGCTTCCCCTTCTTCGACCGAGTTTTGCCGGCGTTTCGGGTGATTTCGCCCTGGCTACGGCCCTGGCCCCGCACTGTGCTCCAAACGAAAAGAACAGTCGTGTTTCTGGTCGGTGACTTTTTCGAAAAACGAGCGGTTTTCGCGGCTTTCGCGGCTTTCGGTGGGTGTTTCCCCACCAACGGGCCACCGGCCTTGCCTGCTGCTGGCATTGATACCGCTCGATCGATATCGACCAGATGTCATTTATATTGGATAATTATGTATGTTGGCGGTCCCGGTCCGCCCCCGGGGGCCGCCGGGTCCCCCCAGCCTCGGTCCCAGTCCCGGCACCTTCGGTCATCATTAGGCCCCTCTCTGCTGCTAGCATTATCTGCCAGCGGGTCACGATGGACGGTGCTATTCGGCCCGGCCGCCTGTTATCACGTGGTGGCCACGGCGCGTCCCTGCCCTCCCGTGTGGCCCCCTCCAACCCTCCCCCCTTTTCACCCCCCCCCCCCCCTTTTACACAAGAAAACGCCCTGTTGCCGCGCGGCCGCAGCAACGCGCTTTGATTTCTCGCCTGCGGATGATATCTGTGAGCCTCCGTGGCCAGTATTTGAACCCGCGACCTCCCGGGTCAGATTCGAAGTCAACTACACGCCTTGAATACGTCTCTCCCGGTAGCTCGAAACAAGCCCGATAAAAGCGCGAGAGGAAGGGACTTCAATGTTTGTAAGAGGCGGCCACAAGGCCTAAGCGAGGCGACAAAGCGCACGGGAAAACGGCAAAAAGAAGACGCTGCGCTCGGGTTTGATTTTCGACAAAGAACGGTTTTGATCGCGCCTTCTTTTCGTCTTCCCGGAAGACCGAAAGAAAGCGAAAAGAAGGCGTGAAAACAATGGTCTTCCAAGGTGCCAAGCACACCCTACCGGCCGAAGTTGACTCCACCGCATCCCGATAGGGTGCGCTTGGCACCATTGTTCACGCCTTCTTTTCGCTTTCTTTCGGTCTTCCGGGAAGACGAAAAGAAGGCGCGATCGAAACCGTTCTTTGTCGAAAATCAAACCCGAGCGCAGCGTCTTCTTTCTGCCGTTTTCCCGTGCGCTTTGTCGCCTGGCTTAGGCCTTGTGGCCGCCTCGTACAAACATTGAAGTCCCTTTCTCTCGCGCTTTTATCGGGCTTGTTTCGGTAAAGGCATGATTAAGGCGAACTCGAGGCGTACAGTTGACTTCGAATCCGACCCGGGCTCCCCCTCATAGGACTGTTTGTGGATGTCGTAGCTTTGAATGGCGGGAATTCTGGATGGCCGCCGGTGGTATTCGAACCACAGGCAGGTTTTGTATACCTGCTCCAGCGCTGCGTGGGCGCTCTCCTAAGCTTCAGTGAACCCTCATCTGAGGTTGGGGGAGGAAGGGAAGGGGCGGGGTGGGGACGGGACGGGAGGGGAGGGAACAGTGTTGTTTCTCTCCAATGCCACGACTCGCGAGTGTGATAGTTTTCTCTCTCTCTCTTCCACTTGAATGCAGGGACGCGGATGAGGACAGACAAGGAGAGAGATATAGGATCTGTATCGGGTGCCCTTTGCCCCGGCCGGGCCCTCAGGGCCCTCAGCCGCTGGCGGCCAGTAGGTGAAATATCTCTGCCATGTGGAGGGATTCTGTGGGCACGAGGCAGCAGTCCGACCGGGAGTGGGCGCCCGTCCAGCTGCATCTGTTCATGCGAGGCCTTGTGAGTACTGAGTATTGGGCAGGCTGCGCACGGCGCTGGCACTAGCCTGGCATGTGGCAGTGCGGCAGTGCGCTGGTGGGTAGGCAATCGGAGCCCCGGAGTGCACGCGTGCAGAGCGGGCTTGCCTACCCTGACTGTGGCGGGCGCTCCGCCGTCGTCGGAGCTGCGCTCGATGGCCGTCGCCGCGTTGGCCGGCGTGGAAATGACACTTGGCGGACGCGGTCGCGGCCCCTGTGCTCGGCGTACGGCCTATCTCCACCCGCCCGCCCGCCCGCCCGGCCCCGCTTTGATGATAATGACTGCTTATCACGCCTTCTCCTGTTTATGACTTGTGTTCGAAAAAGAACGGCCGAACCGCGGCCGGTCAGCGCCGGCCGGACCGGGCCCGACAGGACGGGTGTGTGGTCTGCCTCCTGGAGCCGGGGGCCGGGAGCCGGTGGCGTCCGCGCTAGGTAAAATAGCAGCTCGAGCCCGTGGTGCCCCCTGTGCAGGGGCGGACTGGGACCCTGACGGCCCGAGCGGGAACATTTTCAGACGGCCCTTCCCCCATCCCCCGGGGGGAGGGAGGGGGGGGGGTAATTTAGGAAATTTTACGTAAGGAGGATGGATATTTTGCAAATCTTACGTGACATCGGGGGGGGGGGGGGGGATTTCGGAAATCTTACGTAAGATAGGGGGGGAGGGAGGGAGGGGTTCGCTAGATCTTACGGACCCTTACGTAGGGGAGGGGGGGGTCTAAAATTTCTCAAAAAAAACTGACGTAATTAATGAACGCTCCTCACCTGTATCTCTCGGCCCTTCAGCATAATGGCTACCACACCACGGCCCGGGACCCAGGACAGGCTGGGCTGACAGCGTTCGCGGGCCTGGCCGGCAGTCCGCAGCCCACGGCCCACGGCCCTCCCGGTCCTGGATTGTCCGCGGCCCTCGGCCGGGGCCCTCGGCCCTCCCGGGCCTGCGGCCCGGACGAGAAAAGACACCCCGCCCGCCCGGGCCAGTCCACCCCTGCCCCTGTGGGCCCCTGTGGTCGGGAGAGTAGGCAGCCCCGTAACGCACGGCTGTGCGGCACTCGTCTGGCTGGCCTACCTCACAGGTGCTCCCTGTCCGCATACACCGGTACCCCGTTGCTCGGGAACCGCCCGTGGGAATCGAACCCATCGGATCTGGAGAACGAATCCGGCCCATACTAATGAGTTTGCTCCCAGCACCGTCCCTCTACAAACGAGTCCGGGAAAATTCACGTAGTTTGTGTTCGTTCATTAAGATTCCCCCTAGTTCTTCCTCTGTATTTTTTTCTGCCTGGGCGCGGGGGCGAAAGTACGAATGGCCTCTGACAATGGCGTCGTAAAATCGCGAGACTCGATTCAATTTGAGTGTTTTAACTTTTTTGTTCCCATCGCTGACCAGTCGTCGTTGCTTTTAATGGCTACCACAGGCTGTGGGACGATTGCCGGACGGGATGACTCGGTTGACAATCGCACTCTCGAGTACCACAGGCTCAAATGCATTCAAAACATCACGTTCTTTTTGCAGCAGAAATCCAATCGCTTTTTTTTTGTTTAAATATGAGTACAATGTGTATAAGATCGATAGGATTATTATTATTTTTTCAGTCAACAATCGCAAACTGCTATGCTTAGTTGTACTGTTGAGTAACTACTACATTATTTTTTTCTTGTATGTTTCCAGGTGACCATCAACGAAGAGTTCGTCGCGAACGAGCAAATGAACAACTACCTGAGCTCCGACCAGCCGACCGGGTCACCCGGCGTCCCGTCTGCGGGGCAGACGCCTGTGACCACCGTCAAGCCCTCGGCCGACTCGTCGGACGCCGAGGACGACGGCGTTTTCGGCGACGAGAACGGCTGCAGCACGACGTCGACCCCCGAGCCCGCGGCCGAGCCCAACTTGCAGCACCCCAACAAGGCGGGTAAGAAGGCGGCGCAGAGCCACGACAACCACAAGAACCATAAGAAGCAGCAGAAGCGCGACAAGTCTGGTGACGGACACAAGCAAGGCGGCGGCAAGGCGGCGCCCTCCGGCCCCGCGGCCCCCACCATCCCTTCTGCTCCTGACGCCTCCGTGGTCCCCGTGTCTGTCGTGGCCCCCGTGGCTCCTGCGGCCCCCACCGCCCCAGCGGCGCCGAGCCATGTCGCTACACCCCAGCCTCAGCCACAGCCGCAGCCACAGCCGCAGTCCAGTTACCCGGCCGGGCTCGGCCACAATTCGCACCCTGCAGCCGCCAACAAGGGGGCCGCGGGAATGGCAGCTGGCCCTCATACGCTCTTCCCCCACATGGAGGCCGTGTCCCGGGTGCTGGCCCTGCCCATCGTGGACTCTGGCGTCAACATCGTGTCTGGCGTCTACAGCAAGGTCAAGGTAAGCGGGTCAAATTTTCATGGCATTTTTGTATAGTTTGTTGGAAGCCGCCTAACGTATTCTGTTCCCTCTCGCTGCAGAACGTGAACCCCGTGGTACAGTGGAGCCTGGGCACTGCCGAGGGCGCCGTGCGCTCCTCCCTGGAGCGCTCCCTGTCCCTCCTCGGCCCGCTGAGCGGACCAATCTCCGTGGTGGACTCGATCCTGTGCCGTGGCCTGGACATGGTGGAGTACAACGTGCCCATTATCACGCTGCCTCCCGAGTTGGTAAGGAGCAGGGCAGGGCCGAGAGCATGGCAGCAGGGCGCCTGGACTGGGGTCTCCGTGACACACTGTATCTGATTCCAGCTGATGAACGCCGGCAGGGACTACATGTCCATGCGCGTCGTGGCCCCCGTGCTCCGCATGACTGCCACCAACGCCCGGCTGGCCGACACCCTGGCCGCTCGCGCCCTGGACTCGGCCGACCGCTACGTGGACAAGTACCTCCCTGGTGATGCCGCCACTGAAAACGGAGATGGTTTGTCCATGCCGCCCTTCCCCCTTGACCTTCTCCGTTCTTGTCGGAATTCGCGGTTTAGTTTAGGCGTCGTCCGTGAAGTACGTCCGAATTTTCTCCCAACTAAAACGGTTAAAAAGTGACGGTGGGCGCCTGTGACTGCTGGGGTAGGGAGGGTAGGGCAGCCCAGCCAGCCCGGATGCCGCTAAGGCTGACCAAAATAAGTTTACATTTTCGACATTAAAATGGATGTACTTTGAGGACGATCCCATGGTAGCGAAGTCTACAGTGTAGACAATTTCCTGTTATGGCTCTTGAAACAAGGAAAAGTAAGTGTAAATTATTTGTTCCAGCTGTAGGTGCAGGTGCAAACAAGGGAGGAGCTGCTCTTCAGCGTGCTGACAGATTGTCGCGAAAACTTCAACGCCGCCTCACTCGGCGCACTTTAGCAGAGGCACGAGCTTTGAGAAAGGATACCGAAAACACTCTGCACACTCTTGTTTACTTCGCTGAAACTGTACGTTCGTTTGTTTTTTTTGTCGTTGTTTTCCCCTATGAGTGCTACTTTGGTCCTTTACAGTATGCAATGCTAGCATTACTGTTTTCTTGGTGTACGACTGAACAGTATTTGCAATGCCCTTATCTTCTCCTTGATTTGTTGACAGCTCGTGAAGGATCCACGTGCATTTGTGGAACAGTGTCGTGCTGTGTGGAGCCATCTCAGTGAGAATGAACCTGAAAATCAAGTTCCTCCAGAGACATTGGAGGAGCGTTTGGCATTATTGGTGCGAGAAGTCGCTCGCAGAGTTGTGCACTTGGCCAACTACACTGCAGCTAGCGCAAACACTCAGACAGTATCTGTTGTTGCAAACCAAGTTTTAAAAGTAAGATGTCATGTCAAACTTAATGCTGAGGTGCTTTTTTGCTGTCCATCTTTGGAACTGGAATTTTATTTTTCAGTCAGTACGAGTAGAAGGTGCCAAGGTAATGAATTATGCACAATCTCAATTAGAAAAGGTGCATATGAGCCAGATTGTGGGGGATGTTAATACTTATACCCAGCAGCTTTTGGTAAGAGTGCACATCTCTGAAGACTAATAAGGATGCTTGTTATTCCATACATTAACAATTAACAGTGTAAAATCTGTTACAGGAGCGACTTGCCCACCTTTTGGCTGGTCTGCGAAGTTCTTCTCATTCAGTTGGTCAACCATTCCATCATGCTGGCACCAACAACATTGCAATTGTTAACTAGTAGTTAATGCAATAATTCTTTCACAACTTAATATCAATCGCTGAATTTCTACATTTTTGGCTTTGGAGAAGTCCCCCCGCCCCCCCTCCCACCTCCCCCGAATCATTTTTTATTTATGGATACTTTGTTAATTATCTGCTTCAGTTAAATTGACTCCACTTGGTGTAGTTCAATTAATTTTATGGACTGAAGCACAAGTTTATGATATGCTCTGTGCTACCTTAGTTTTAGTGCCTTTTGTCTAGTTACGTTCTCATCTTCCTTGTTACAAATTTTATGCAATGTACCTAATTGAATTTTGAGGCATTGAAATGTGTAATACTCAAATGTTGGAATAGTAATATACATGATAAAATCCAGCTATGCAGCCCTGTATGCACTGTTTTTCTGAATGCCTTTTTGAGACTGCTTTACTTAATGTATCCTTAAATATTTAGACTTCTAGCTTTGTTTATTGTACCTGTATGTTATATGACCAGATAATAAAGGTGAAATTTTTAATACTTTGTTGCTGTTTGTTTATTAAGATCAATCCCAAATTGATTACTTCAACATCCCTGGTAAATGGGCTTTTCAAATACTCAGACAAGGTCCTCATTTTACTCGAACCTGGCATCTTATCCAGAGGCTTGTGCAACTTGTTAGCAGCTAATAGTCCTCAATATTGCAATTTAAAAATTGATTAGGGTGGGACACCAAAATGGATAAAATCAGATGTGGGCTTAAAATTTTATTAACACAACAGATGCAGGAATTACATTAGAACAATTACATCTAGAACTTGTAGATTTTATTTTTTTGCCGGGCTTCAGGATACTTATCTCCAAGAAAGCTTCTTGCTTCACCATACTTGGCAATGAGCTCATATAAACTTTGTCTGTATCCTCGGCATCTCTCCTCTTTCTTTAAATGGATCTCCCAACCCCTTAGCTTAGTGAAGAATGGTGGTTGGCGAGGCTTCATGAGTCTCACTCTCCCATCAAGAGTATGTTGTGTGAAATCGAGACTTTCAGTGCTGGGTATTTCTGCATTCTTGCGACACAGAGTAGGAGTTGCAAGAACGTTCGGGAAATTTCTGCGCAAACTGTCAAATTCAACTACATGCAATTTCTTCTCTTCTGCAAGATCTTGGTAAGTCTTTTGACGCACTAAACCAAGGATAAATGCTTTGGCAACGTTCATAGGCATAGTAGATCCTTCAACTTTGACATGAATATCTTTGATACCAACCATTTTACATAACAGAGCAATGACACGATGACATTTGAGGCCATAGCCTTCCGGCTTCCTACTTACAAATACTTTAGTTGCATAGTAGTGAGAGAAAAAATCATGCAAAACAGTACGGTTATTATGTCTCTCAACATACACAAGCCTGTTCATAGCTCTGATAGATGCTTTCTGAACAGCCTTCAGCCTAACCATTGACTTGCCAGCACCTAAACCAACCAAACCTTTGCCATTACCACACGCAACTACAACAGCTGCCGTCTGGTACCTTCCAAACATGCCTGTCATGTGACAAACATTCCTGTTGTCAACAACACGAAAGTCAAAGTCTTTATGAAATTCCAGGTTTGTGGTGTTCTTGAGGTTGCGACCACATATGTTGACACTGGAGAAGCCTCGATCTAGGGGATGCAGCTTACGTCGGAAGAACTGCTCTTCCTTAGCCTCTCTGACAAGTTCGTTGGGGTCCTCCATAGCCGTATCCAGTTTCTCCTGCCGAACTATCTGTCTTCCCCGCACCACACTGGTGTTGAGGCCGGGCCAAACCATCTTCACTTTGCCGTCCCCTAGAACTTGGTTCCTGTACAGATCCTTGATGACACGTGCATTCACCTTCTTGCCTCGCCCACGGCGCGCTCCGTTCTTGCTGACAACGGAGATACTCTTCCATAGCTGGTCGGCATTGTGCGAGTTGAATCCAGTGACGGCACTTCTCACTTGCTGTACATTTGGACAGGTTAGCTGCAGACAGGTCCGGCCCAGAGGAACATGGACCTGCCCGACGATTGCCAGTTTGGCGACAGCAGCCCGCAGCTGGCCAATCATGATTGCTGCCTTAATTATTATTAAATGGCGTGGTTGGATAAAACAGATCGCTGAGAAGAAAACACCATCCGCTACTCGTCTGCTTACATTTCGCCCATGGCTGCCAACTGACTATTTACAGCTTAGGTGGTGTGAATAGAAGTGGACTCTCTCTTTTCAGATCGGCTTCTGCTTCTGCTTCTACTAGATCCGTTTCCGGTTTCCCAGGGAACAATAACATGAATTTTCAACATCAACAACAAAACTTATGAAATGAAAACATCAAGAGCATCAAGTGTTGCCTCGTAAAGGGGAAAAAAGCGTGAAAAGCGCTGACATATTAGTTCTATTTTGTCGTGGCAAGAGAGTTTCTGCACAAGTTTTCTCACGAGTAAAGTAACAGCACAGACATTATTTTGGAGTTTCTGGGATTAATCTCAAGTGCTCTGACAGATTGTTTCCAGGTAGCAACGTAAGGTACGTCTTACTTGTAAAAAGTTTACGTATCTCTAGAATATTTCCTTATGAATTGTATCCTCGTGTATGCATCTATGTGGCAGTGGTTGACACAATAGTAATTGGACTCAGGCTATCTATATATATATTTAAAAAATCACGAGCAAAGTAATGGATAACCTACAAAGGTTTTTAAGACTTATTTTCTTGAACTCTTTCTGACACATTTTATTGTTTCTGGCTTTAAATATCAGTTGGTTTGTATTTTTCGTCCACTTTCTTGTGTTTTCGTAACTGTAATTTTGCTCTGTTTGTTAATTTTATTGACAATGTTTTTTCTCTGGTTTGACAGGATCGCTCACATATACTATACAAAATGGTGAAACTGTATGCTATGAGCATTTTGTACAAAAGTGCAAATAGTGCAGTGTGGTTGAAGGCTGCATATGATCTTCAAACATTCAGCTTTTTCCAGCGTGGAAGTGTGCAAGAGTTTATGGCCTTTGTTAGCAAAACTATTGTTGAACGAACACAGACAGCAGCACGACAGTCTGTAAAGGAGGGAGGTAAGTGTGTATCAGTTTAAAATAGTCTTAACTATTCTATACTAATGCTGTGATATTATTAAATATTCCGCAATGTTGGATTGCCATGATTCTGTTATTTGATTCTGAATCTTTACCTTTCCTATTTAGAATACATGTGTCATGTATATGTGCGTGGAGATAATCTCGCTGGAGTAATAATTAGTGATCATGAGTACCCTCAAAGAGTATCACACACACTTATCACCAAGGTAAGACTATAATAGACAACCTGATGCAGTCGGTATAAATTTGCCAATCACAGCTATAGCTCATTTTATTTTTACAGGTGCTGGATGAATTCACTCAAAAGTATCCATCTCACATTTGGCCCACAGCAACAGAAGCGAGTATTTCTTTTAATCAGGTGAACACTTATTTGGCGAAGTATCAGAATCCACGAGAAGCTGATGCTATGACTAAAATTCAAGAAGAATTAGATGAAACAAAGATCATTTTGGTATGTTGGTCTTTCTACAAGGCTATTAAATATTACTCACCGAAGTATAGATTTGACACTTGGTTTTATTTTCCTCTCTGCAGCACAGCACCATTGAAGCAGTCTTGGAGAGAGGAGAAAAATTAGATGATCTAGTTGCTAAATCTGAAGGCCTGAGCATCCAGTCTAAAGCGTTTTACAAGACTGCAAGGAAGACAAATTCTTGTTGTAATTTTGGTTGATTGTTTGTGTTTGTGTGAGGATGTTAAGGCTACATTGCTTTGTGAAGTTTTAGTCCAGTATTTGTTCAGTGTGATAAATTATTACCTGAAGTTTATCAAAGCTCTGTTATAAATGTATTCAGTACATTCCTACCTTATCATTGTTCTGGAAATGGTACTTTGTGCTTGTTCTAAAATGTGTCTTATGGGCTTTGAGATCTCTAGATTATCTTACTTACAAAGCCCATCTGGAAATTTGTTGCATAATTTTGAAGGCTTTTCTGTGTCAAATTCTTTTTAGTGTGAGGTGTTTTGAACATTAAACATTTAAATCTAGTTGTGGATAGTGTATTCAAGATGGACATGGCTTCAACAAGTTATTGTTGAATCCATTTTCTCTAGTGGGCTTGTGAATTTAAGATCATTTGCTTTATGGTTTGTTTGTAAACCACAGCATGCTTTCTGGGCTTATCATGAATGTTATTGTACAGTTTCTGAAGAGTTGTGGAGTTTTAAAGTTGCCATTTTTTAAGTTGGCAAAGAAATGGAAAAAAAAATTATCATGGCTATCCTTAAAATACTTCTCTGTTTCTTATGAGTTTCCCACCTGTACCTCGTTAGGTTTCTGTAACTTCCTAAAACAGGGTCTCAAGTTTCTTACCCTGTTACAGCAAATTTCTGATGGTGTTTTATTGTCTGTATGTTTTATTGCTTAGAACATTTCTGTGTGTCTCTCTTTTTAATTGTATCACCACAATCATAGTTTTCAATATTATGTATATTTTGCTACCCAACTTCTTCTATAAACCTTCTTCTTCAATGTCTATTTTGGTGTAGTCATCCTTTCAATTATCAACAATTGGATAAATTTACAGTGGAACTACACAGTTTCATTTAAATTTAAAAAAAAAAAAAAAATGATTTCTTCAAATAATCATTGTATGAAGCGGATATGGAATGGAAAGGCCCAAAACTATTTTGTCATGTATGCAAATTAAGGTGCAGAACGAACTAAATCAATGACTGCGTAGATGTCAGACTGTTATCAAATGAAATTTATGAAATGTGAAGGCTGAAAGATTCTTGCAATCTTATATTTTGAGCCAAAATGTATATGTATATAAAATTTAGTTTATGATTGCTTTGGGTGCAGAATAATGTAAATTTCAACTGAGATAAGCTGTCTCTAAAATAAGATGATTTTGTTTCAGTGAATAAATATTCAAACTCAGGGCTGGATTCTGAGGGTAGGCTTCTTTATATTTAAAGTGTCAGTTCCTAAGGTGATAATGGAGTGAGATAAAACCAGTGTGATTGCACTCCACACTGCCTTTACTGTTGTAATACAATTCAAGCAAAAGGGAGGAGGGGAGGGGGGTCTGAAAAATAAAATCTGAATCCAGTCCTGTTGCAAATATCAAAATTGAGTAACTTCTATATTTGAGATTGCCTCTCCCCTGCCATCTGTACAGGACAGGGTGGTGCACATTTCTTGAAACAAGGACACCTTGAGGATTCGTTCCTTGCCAAATTAATACTAACACCTTTCACCTTTTAATTTGTTTATTTTTCATGTCCACCAAATATAATTATCAAAGAAAATTAAAAACAATCGGACCAGTTTTCCTCTAACTTGGATACAAAGATGATATACGAAATATATTAGACAAATACCTTCGCCAGTTCAGAGGTTCCCAAAGCCGTTTTGAACACCAAAGAACTAACTGAAGACACACAATGCTTTGATGATTACAGTTAAAGTAGTTTCAGGCTCCTTTTACAGTATGGAAAAAAAATATCAGGAACAATCAAACCTTCCAGGCAGTAAACAGGAAGATTGCAAAGGAAATTTTACTTTCCAGGCTGATAACCAGAATTCAAATACCAACAGTACCAACATTATTATAGTTCTTTCAAAACAGGGCAAATCAGTCTTCGATAGCATAAGAACTAGTAGCGCACAAAAGAAAAGAAGGTAAATAGAGACCTTAACACCAGCAACATTTCTCCCAATTCAGATGAAACATTTATGTTCAAGAAAAATACAACCCTATCTACATAAGTTGTTTGGATTTTAAGAATTAAAGTGGTCTATGTAAGAACTACTCATGCCACCTTCATCAAACGGCTGACTTGAACTGGATCTAGGAATGCTGCTGCCACTGGTGGCTACACCATTCACAGATGGTATAGTTGACCATTTACTAGCTAACATGTCCATAGTCCTGAAACAGATATCAATCAGATATGTATCAAAACAGAATACAAACCACAGAAAGAGCATGTTTAACATAATTATCATGACTTGCATAGAGTACCTCGTTATGGGCTTTTTCACCGAATTCAGCATTGGCCCAGGCACTCTGCGCTGCCCAGTCTCTCGTTGAACCATTTCAAGTAGACCAACACTGGGTAGCCATGCCTGCAATACGTGGGGCTCATTAACAAATATTTCATTACATGGTTGAAGGTAAAAGTGTAAAATTAAATGAATGGTTACTTCATTTGAGCATACAGTACCTTAGTCTTTTGTGCAGTTGCAACTACATTTCTTTTAGGCTCTTGGTCATAAGCAACTGATTCACAACCAAAGTGCTCACAATATTCATGCACAAACTGACGTTTCTCTCTGTTCATAACTTCAAAGGAGTAGCTACGGCTTTTCTGTTTCGACTGAAATCAGGGGGAAAAATGTAATGTAGCAATGGAGACACATAAAATTACCCACTATTCTATAATAAATACGGACTTACTTCCTTTGCTAACTTCACCAATTCAGTGAGTTTATCATGAACATTACGACAAAACACAGGATCTTTTTTAGCCCAACCCCGCATAAATTCTGTATATTGTGGAGTGAGTTTTTGAGTTAAGTCAGGGTTTCGGATTTGAAGACCTATTGCCATTCGGCGGTTCCTTTCAATAACTTTGCACTCCTCATTACATTCAAGACTAAAAAAAGATTTAAATTAATTACTTAGTATTCTGTGATAGTCAATTTGGAGAAAAGTATACAAAAATCAATGCACAAGAATTACTCACGACTTTAAGTAGAGCTTCTTGGTAGTTGCATTACCCATGATGTCACCAATATCTATGCTATGACCGAGCTGAACATCAGCCATTTTAGAAGCTAGTAACGATGTTGCAATCCGTTGGTATTCCTTGGTGTTCTCTGCACAAGGTCTCATGGCTGAACGGTGACCACACTCACAAGTAACCTTGACCTGTTGAAGGATATCAAAAATATAAGAGATCAAATAATTATAAAAATAAGTATTCACATGGTAACAGGAATGTATAGAAAATGGTACCATTTCTTTGCACGGAGTGTCAGGGCAGTTCCCACTATGGCAGGATGCTGAGCAAGGATGCTGGCAAGTTGGACGGAGAGAAACACAAGGCTGAGTGCACACAATTCCAGGGCGCATACAATCTCCTTTGTGGCATAATTGAATACATTTGTGATTGCCACATGACAATTCTTTATTGCAAGGCAGACCACATGAAAATTCTTTCAGATGACAGGGAATGCTTTTACGTAGCTGGAAGAACGGAGGAAAGGAAAATCAAGTTCACCATTTAAATTGCAATGAAAAATTCTACTAGATTTAGTTCAAGAAGTCTTACCTCATGGTTACCATAGCAGTACTTCTGAGTAAGAACAGTGCATGGAGGACAGTTGGGCTCACTGTGGCAATTGTGTAAAGGCGGATGTTCACAGTCATGCTGGCGGGAACAGGGACGTCTACAGGGAGGGGGTTTGGTACCACAGGGCACAGGTGGATACAAAACTTCAACACCACATTCGCAAAATAATTCGTCAAAGCTTGTCCTCCAGCAGGGCTGACAGTGACCACGGTGGCAGAGTTGCTCACACCGATGCAAACCACAAGTCAGGCTATGATTACAGGGGAGGGGGCATGGATGGTCTATTTCAATACAACATGGCTGGTTGCACTTATGTTTGCCACAGCTGCGTTTCTTGTTGCATTTTTTATCACATCTTGCATCATCAGCCTTGGTAGTAAGTTGCTCACATGGCAACTCCTTGTCCATGTAGCCACATCGGCAACGTACCACAGTCAGAAGTGGACAAGGAGGACACATACCAGTATGGCAGAGGGATTTGCAGGTGTGGGGATTACTTGGTTGACCACAAGATAGTACCTTTCCACATTTCTTTCCACAAGTAGGGATTGGGTCTATGCAACTCACTCTCTTCTCATCTGGATTTGCACTCAGTGAAGTTTGTCCACAAGGACAATGAGTCACAACATCAGGAGTTAACTGGCAAGGTTTACATTTTCCCTCATGGCATAAAATTTCACAATTGTGATTACCACACGCCAGTTCATGACCACAAATGCCACTACAACTGTATTCAAAAACACCATGATTTTCTACAACACAGTCAACTTCCTTTGATTGTTTCTTACAATAGCACTCTGCAAAGCAAAAAAGAAAAAAACAATGATAGAAAAGGATTCTTTAAGTTCTAAAAATTAGAAAATTTGCATTAACAAACCTAGTTTTATTTTCTGCGGGCATGGATCACAGGGCCCAGTGTGGCATTCAGCCTTACAAGAATGAATACCACAGTTAAGAACCTTATCACAAATGGATTCACAGAGTAAAGGTTTATCTAACCCACACTTCACTCTTTGAGAAGTTTTACCACAACCACATTCCCTGAGAAAGCAAGAAAAATAACAGATTAGATCACATCAGTCACATGCTATTGTATTATGGTTTCAGTAAGCAAGATACACAATTCACCTTGTAACTTGAGCAACACAAGGAGGACACGGACCAGGATGGCACAGTAAACTACAGCGATGGACACATAGGGGGCGCAGGCTTTCTCTTGATTTGCCACAGACTTCTCCACAGGTGTGTGGAGTGTCCTGTCGGTTCCACTGAGGTTCCACTGCCTTATTGCAGAAACATCTATACTGGGACGGGATGCTTGCTGTCACATTTTGACAGGCAGGACACCGCCAACCAGTTTCTGGAAAACAGAAGTTGCAGCGATCAGTGTTGAAATACACTCAGTTACTTTTCAAAAGGGCAACAGCAAAAGAAACACTTTAAAACATACCAGCTTTAGATGACTTGGCCCATTTCATAACACATCTTAAATGCAAGACATGGTAACAATTAGAGCAGCTCCATACAGAATCCTGCTGCCGTACTCTATCACAACAAACAAGACATTCTAGAGTGCCACGACTGAGTTGTTCAGTCAAACGCTCCCTCTGAGAGACATCATCACCATCTGAAACCAATAGATTAAAAAATTATTCTCACTTTGGGTAAAGCAAAGGAAATATCATATAATCACTCATAGTCTACTACTTGCCTTTAGAACTAAAGTTTCTTTGAGCACTGCGACGAGGTTCATTATCTTTACGGCTGAAACTAGATATTTCTCTTCCCTGAGCACCATTCTCTTTAGGTTGGCAATTAATATTACCAGAGCCAAACGACTCTTGGGTATTGAAATTGTTT
The DNA here is from genome assembly GCA_038380765.1 of Odontothrips loti. Taxonomy (NCBI): domain Eukaryota; kingdom Metazoa; phylum Arthropoda; class Insecta; order Thysanoptera; family Thripidae; genus Odontothrips; species Odontothrips loti. The sequence goes on along the minus strand of CM076247.1, from coordinate 18,247,459 downwards.
GTGGACGAACGTCCCTTCTGGTATGCATTGGAACGTTGAAGAGTTTGATCTTCCCTTGAGGATTCAAATCTACCTCCACGTGAGCTATACCCACGATCATGGCTTCTACTCTGATCATGATTACCAAAGTTCCTTTCATAATTTTGATCATCTCTCTGTCTTTCAGGATAGCGATCAGCACATCTTCTATTAGAACGACCAGAATAATATCTGTCTTGATATTGATCATGTCCTCTATCATAGTTTGGACCAGAACTTCGATCAGAAAACCTTGAATCCCTGTGTGCATTATCTGAATATGAATCAGTATCTCTGTCACCATATCTGTTACGTTGACCAGAATTTCGATCAGAAAACCTTGCATCTCTCTGAGCATTATCTGGATGTGAATCAGTATCTCTGTCACTATATCTGCTGCGTTGACCAGAATTTCGATCCGAAAACCTTGAATCTCTATAAGCATTATCTGAATATGAATCAGTGTCTCTGTCACCATGTCTGTTGCGTTCCCAATATTTTGAACGGTCATGACCTCTGTCAGATTCCCGGTCATATCCAGTATTCAGTTCTCTCTTCTGGGACCTATTGCTACCCTGATCTCTTCCTTCCCTATACCTTTGCTTATCATTGTGGTATTGATCAGGGTTCTGATCAGTACTTAGGTCCCTATTTCCATTGCGGTCTCTATTTTTTCCATAGCTCGGTGCATTATCCTTAAAAAAAAAAGGCTTCACATCTTCACCACCAACAGCACCTTCATCATCACGCCCTGAACCATAATTATTACCACTTTGTCCATACCAATCTTTGCGTGTTCTATTACTTGCTCTTGAACCGCTGTAATTCTTTCCAGAAAATCTTCCTGACGGCCTAGATGAAGGCCCATTAGTGGAAGCCCTGGCAGAATTGCCATCTCCATCACCAGCATTGTGCTCTTCATAAGTTGAAGAGTTTCCTTGATGATTTGGATATCTTCCCCGGCCAATATGCCTCTCTGAGGTCGATTCAGGGTGTCCATTTCCAGGGCTCGCTGGGTCTCTGCCAATCTCCTTTGAATTATTCCAGAATCCCGAATTTTGAGTCCTGGGATTCTTCGTTTTCTTAAAGTACTTAGTATTAGTACTTCTACTTGAGGAATTGGGAACAAACTCAGAGGCAGTAGCTGTGAGAGAGGAGTTGGCTGCCAAGTCGCTCGAAGCTGCTGAGCTGCCACTCACAACACCGCCGGAACCACTAGCCATTTCTTGGCACAATTGATGAAATAATCACGGGTAAAGAAGGGCAGGATGATGCGGTCCTGACGACAGGGGCTCTCTGCGTGCAACCTGGTGCAACAACTGTGCTGAGCTTGAGCTGGCTGCTGACTGGCCCAGCTCGTTGGTCTGCGGCGCTGCCGAGACGAGATAGAGGGGAGACGTCAAGACGATAACTACGCCATCCACTACTTCTTTCACTCGGGACAGGCCTACAGGCCCCCCCGGGGCCAGACGAGTAGAGGCGTACCTTTGAATCTGTTGTCTTGGGTATAACCTTTCAAATGAATGAGACAGGGACAAGCAGGACAGTCCCCCACGCACACACTCACACTCACTCACACACACACGACTGCCCTTTCCAGATGATTTCTCACACGTTACTCGTAGCCGTCTTGGGACCACTTGGGACGGCCCGACCCCGATCACAGCGAGGCCGACCTTAAGACAAGATCAGGAATTACAACTACATCACTTAGAGACGATATGGATGCAGGGAATCGTTAACGATAAAATAAAATCTGGAGAGGCCAGGATAACCTTCTCTGTCGCGAGAAAGAGAAAGGCAGAACTCATCCGCATCTGCGTTTTTCATAACCGCTGTGTCACAGCAACAACAACAAAAACAAAAACAGCAAGGGCCCATCTGTCCACTTTTTGCACCGAATAGTACAACATCACCGCGTGGGATGTTCCTGAACAGCTCCACAACAAACTGACGGTGGCACAAATTTCATGAAGAGTAGAGTTGGAGACTCTCCGTACACTGGGTCATTGCTAATTGACGATTAAAATTGGGAAACGGGTGGGGAATGCCACATCTGTGTTTCGACTGTCGGCCACGAAATTCATCAGCCATTTCTCATAGTGAAATTTCTGACCAATCAGGAAGCACCTTGTGTCACTTTTAAAATTACAAACCTGGCGAACACGAAATTACTGTCTAAATGCCTAACATTCACTATGTCTTTGGATGGCGTTTGATTGAATCGCTATGAAATTATAGGTGATGATCAAACCGCATACCTTCACAGAAGAATTGGAAAGCGAAAGGTATTATTCTCATCTTCGCATCAGACTGCCGCCCGGGGTGTGCATGTTGCTCTACCTGCTGAAAATAAACCGATTCATTCAGGATTCATGTGAAGAGCCAGTGCACAATGAATCTTTAGTACATTTTTTTTATGTTAGCAATAAAAGGTAATGCAAATCTATCGAATTTTGTTTGTGTGTCTCTTCGTTTAGGGCTTGAGTCATTGGATCATCTTAGTCTTTTGCTCCTTTGGGCTGTTAATATCACCAGCTTAGCTTATCCGGCCGCTAGGGTCTTCCTATCAATTGCCGACGTAAATATCGAATTTTATGAATGTTAATCTAATATATGCAGCGTATATTGTTTTAAATATATCCTCACCCTCTTGCTGCAATTCTCATTGGGTTTCTGATAACACTTTCATCCACGTATGTTGTTGTTGAGAAACATTTGAAATGTCTGTCTAACCTATTATTATTCTCTTCAAATTGAAGTGACAAGTGTCTCTATCAGGGGTGTCTCTCTGGAGCAAAGAGAAATAGTTTTGATGTTTCCTGACATCTTCATGTTTCTTTGTGGAGACTGTGTAGGAACTGTTGCTCATTCCTAAGAATGAACCCATGTCTGTTATCTCAGCTTATCTCATCTTGGATTTTCTTTCAGATGACCATGAATTTTTGGGTTGTGATCGCTGTTGCGGTCATCTTGCCCAGTGCACTCCAGACTGCTTCCCCAGCCAAGAAACCCAAGTCTGTCACTACTCTAATCAACTCAAAATGGGAAGCTACTCCTTTCTCCTTGGAGATTTTAGAGTACTTAGCAGACGAAAATAAAGATAGTATGTGGAGTTTCATTGATGAAGTTAGTGCTCTCTCTACCCCATTGGTAGAACAAGGTAGGTTTCTTTTATTGAAAAATATGAGCATTTCAATTTTTCTCTCCTACACATTTGATAATATTGTTGACATGTCTTAAATTTTAAGATACACTATTGACTTCCTGCCTTTCCTTTCCAGGAACTGATCAAGAAATTTATGATAAGTTACTTGACATTGTAAGCCACTTCATATCCAGTACTCAAACTCAGCTCTTAAAATTGTCTTTGTCACTTCACATTTATGCTCCAAAGATTGAGATGTATTCTCAAATGGCAATAGAGCATGGTGTTGTTGATAAAGGTTGTCCATGTGCTGCTTTGCTGGGTGGGAAACTCATCTGCCACCAAGCTGAGCTGGAAACCAGTATTGCAAAAGCACTGGTAAGTTTTTGATCCTGTCCCATCGTATCCACCATGTAAGTACATAATTTTTGCTTGAAATGACAATATTTCTTTTTATTATTTCCTTTTCAAGGCATCATCAGAAAAGTCACTCACTGAAACATTCAGAGTTGATCACTACTATCCAGGGTCAGAGAACCGCAGTCTGACTGTTATACTGTATTGTGAAGTAGGAACTACTGAATTCACACATTTCCACAAAGTCCTTAAGAATCAAGCTGTGGAAGGAAAAATAGGTTATGTTCTTAGACACTATGTAAAGGCAAGTTTTCTGATATTTCCTTTGAATTTGAAAAAAAAACAAAAAACATGTATATCTCTAGGACTCATATTTTGGTTTTCTGTATGTCATAATCTGAATGATGAGCAACTTTGCAGGAGAGACCAAATCGCCGACTGCGCCTCTCTGGTTATGGAGTGGAACTTCAGATGAAATCCACTGAGTACAAGGCACAAGATGATACTGAGGTGAAAGGTGGTGCTGAAGGTGAAGGGTCTCAGGATGAGAAAGAAGATGAGGAGATTGAAGGATTCAACTTCAGTAAACTCAAGTAATAGGCAAATTGTTGATTTTAGAAATTCAAATTAATTTGCCTGTATATTACATTATGAATAATACTTTTGATTGCATCAATTTATTGACAGAACTTTATATCCAGATAAAGTAGATAATTTGGATAAGTTCCGCCAGGCTCTTATTGAATCCAGCAATGAAATGGCACCCCTTAAAGCTTGGCAGTTTCAAGAACTCAGCCTGCAGGCTGCAGAAAGGATTATGAGTTCTGCAAAGGAGGAAGCTCTTCATGTTCTTACTCACATTGCTCAGAACTTCCCCTTGCAGGTGAGTGAATTCTTAGTGAGACCCTCTGTTTTTCTTTCTTTGCTGCCTGGTTCTGCTGTAAAACTTAACTTCCTTTGTAGGCTAGGACTCTTGTAAGAACAGTGGTAAACCCAGAGTTGAAAAAAGAAATGAAGCAAAACCAAGATCTCTTCTCCACATCATTGAACCTGTCCCCACAAGATACCGCCATTTTTGTTAATGGAATGTTTTTTGATCTTGATGTTGTTGATGTGATATCTTTGCTTGAAATAATTCGCCAAGAGCAACGACTGATGCAAGGGCTTCACACAATTGGTATTACATATGATTTATATGCTATTATAGAAAAGTAAAAATTAGTATCATTTCAATTCTTTCTTCCTCTGTACAGGTGTTTCTGACAAAAGAATGAATGCTCTTATGGGGTTGGATCTTTCTTCTGGACTTGGAGGAAACACCGAGTATGGCATTGATATCCGAGACTCTGCTGTTTTTTGGGCTAATGATATTGAAAATGATAAAGTGTACAAGAGATGGCCAGTGTCTTTGCGAGACCTTCTCAGACCTACTTTCCCTGGGATGCTTAGGAGCATAAGGAGAAATTTATTTAACTTGGTGATGATTGCAGATCCTTCTAAACTTGATTCATTCCCTATTCTGAAGTTGGCAGAATCTTTTATTCATCACCAGTCTCCATTGCATATTGGTATTGTGCTTGTTACCAGCTCAGACCTTAAAGCAACTGGGCTTACCGATGCTAGTGTTGCTCTCCTGAACGGCTACAATTATGCTGTTGAAAATGGATCTCCAAGTGATGGTCTTAGCTTCCTTACTGATGTATATGCTGCCATAAAAACTGAAAATCGAGATGTCAGAGTAGAAGATGTACACAAAAAATTGAAGACCAAATACAAGGGAGTTGACTTGGAAGACGTATTTGGTGCTGATTCAGATTACAATACCGGTCGTAAGCTGGCAAGAGAATTTGTGGAAAGGAGTGGTTTGCGGAAACTCCCTCAGGCCTTAATGAATGGAATTCCATTATCAGAAAAAATGTTGACAGCTGATGAGTTTGAAGAAGCTGTATTAAGTGAAATTATGTCTCAGACTCCCATTTATCAGAAGGCTGTCTACAAGGGAGAACTTCGTGACAGTGACAATGTTATTGATTTTATCATGGACCGTCCAAACATAATGCCAAGATTAAATGAAAGGATTCTGAACACTGAAAATAACAGGAGAATTGATCTTATGCGCACTGTGACAAGTGTTGAAGAATCTGTCTCGCCTCAAGTTTTTTCCTTATTGGGGGCATCTGATCAGTCTGCCCTGATGGTCTCTACAATGCGGTACTTTGCACCTCGCAAACAAAGCAAGAATTACTTTCTCACCAACTGGATTGTGACTGATTTATCAGGTGATTGCCAGAAGGGTAGAAATTTGTTACGGTCTGCCTTAAAACAGATGAAGAATAGTGGTGTTGTGAGAGTTGGCCTGATAATAAACCCAAAGGATTCTAAAGGCAATAACTTTTTGAATCGAATTGCTTTAGCTGCTTTGAAGGTTCTGACCTCAGATGAAGCCACAACATTTATGTTAAAACTTTTGGAAAGTGAGGAATTCCTTCAACGCCTGGAAAATGGAGAAGGAAAACTTTCTGATTTGGGTTTGAGTGGAATTGATGTGGCTGCTATTCATACAGCAATGGAAACTAAGCCTATTAAAGACTCCATTGAGCGCCACATTACATATTCTGATCGCACATTGGGATTGAAAGGAGGTGATGCTGCCATTGTAAGTAATGGAAGAGTTCTGGGGCCATTAGAAGATAGTGAAACTTTTACTACTGATGATTTCTCTCTCCTGGAAAGACACAGCTTTTCCAGCCATATTGAGAAAATCAAAGGAGCACTTCAGCCATCACCAACTGCTTCTTTCTTTGATGATGATGATGATGTAGATGACACAACTGTGTTGACAAGTGATGTTGTCATGAGAATTGTTAGTTTACTTGTCTCTCATCCTCAAACCAGATCTCGTTTTGAAATTCCATCATTCACCACTGATCACAGTGTTATCAGTATCCCAGCATCAAAACCAAATGAGCCTGCCATTCGAATTGATGTCATTGTGGATCCTGTGTCAAGAGGAGCCCAGAGAATCGGGCCAATTCTGACAACATTCCAGACTGCTCTGAATTGTCATATTCGTGTATTCCTAAACTCTGTTGAAAAAAATAGTGACATGCCTCTTAAGAGCTTCTATCGGTTCGTCTTAGAACCAGAATTGCAGTTTAATTCAGATGGACAACTTTCATTAGGTCCTGTGGCTCGTTTTACAAATTTACCAGAAGCTCCTCTTTTGACTCAAAACCTGCAAGTTCCTGAAAACTGGCTTGTTGAATCTGTAACAAGTCCATACGATCTTGATAACATTAGGCTTGAGGATGTTGTTGGTAATGTTCACAGGTAAGAAACTTCCAACCCATAAAACTTGCAAAGATTTAAATTCATGTACCAACACCTTTTTCAAATGTTATTGTATTTGCCATATAATATTAGGAATAATTTTGAATTTCCCTTCTTGTTTTGACAGTGAATATGAACTAGAATATCTACTGTTGGAAGGGCATTGCTTTGAGGCGATGACAGGAAACCCTCCTCGTGGTCTACAAATCACACTTGGGACTGATAAGACACCTGTGAAGGTGGATACAATTGTCATGGCAAACTTGGGTTACTTCCAACTGAAAGCAAACCCAGGGGCCTGGGTGTTGCGCCTAAGACAGGGTCGCTCAGCTGACCTGTTTGATATTGTGAGCCATGATGGGTCAGATACTCCTCCGAACTCTACTGACATCAAGGTTGTGATCAGCTCATTTAGAAGCAATGTGCTGAAGCTTCGTGTGCAGAAGAAACCGGACAAAATGAACATGGATCTCTTGTCTGAAGATGATGATGCTAATAATCCAGGCATATGGAATTCTATTACTAGGTAAAGGGTGTACTGCTGTATTTATTGTATTTATTTCTTCCCTTTTACTAACATCTGTTTCCTTTTCTTCAGCACATTTGGCAGTAACCAAAAGCAAGGAGAGGAGGAACCCGAGGAAAAGCTTAATATATTCTCTGTTGCCTCGGGTCACCTGTATGAACGTTTCCTGCGTATCATGATGTTAAGCGTCTTAAAACAAACCAAGACTCCTGTGAAGTTTTGGTTTCTGAAAAACTACTTATCTCCAACTGTCAAAGACTTTTTACCACACATGGCCCAGGAATTTGGCTTTGAATATGAGCTTGTGCAGTACAAATGGCCACGTTGGCTACATCAACAGAATGAAAAGCAGCGCATTATTTGGGGCTACAAGATCCTATTCTTGGATGTCCTTTTCCCGCTTGATGTTAAGAAGATAATATTTGTGGATGCTGATCAGGTTCGAAAATAAACTTCTTAAACTAGCTTGTAAACCAACTCAACTAGCAGTTTAGGCATGGAATTGCTTGTTGAGAAGAAATTGAAGATGCTCATAATGGTGTTGGTAACGCCTTGAAGACTTGTAATTCTGTTAAATATTGCAGGTTGTGCGGGCTGACCTCAAAGAACTTCATGATTTAGACCTTGGTGGTGCTCCTTATGGATACACTCCTTTCTGTGAAAGCAGAAAAGAAATGGATGGGTTCAGGTCTGTATTTCTATTATGTATTGGATTATTATTAGTTGTATCTTATCTTGGATTACCATTCAAAATTATTTTTCTTTTTAAATGGTTTCAGGTTTTGGAAACAAGGATATTGGAGGAGCCATTTACAAGGACGCCGCTACCATATTAGTGCGTTGTATGTGGTTGACTTGAAACGGTTCCGGCGTATTGCAGCTGGGGACCGTTTGAGAGGTCAATATCAGGCTCTCAGTCAGGATCCTAACAGCTTATCAAATTTAGATCAGGTGAGCTGCAGTTGGTTTGTTGAAAAATATTAATACTAAACCTACAATGCTGTTTTTTCATGGGGTTTTACTATCTGTCCATTTTCAAAATTCAGGACCTTCCTAATAATATGATTCATCAAGTTGCCATCAAATCATTACCACAGGAATGGCTGTGGTGTGAAACATGGTGTGATGATGATTCTAAAAAACAAGCCAAAACAATTGATCTGGTAAGCGAGCCCCTTTATTTCTTCCTATGATATGAATTATTTTGATCCTATTTGATTGGTTTTTTAAATACTTTGTTTTTATAGTGCAACAATCCTCTGACCAAAGAAGCTAAGCTCACTGCTGCCATGAGGATTTTACCAGAGTGGAAGGGTTATGATGAGCAAATTAAAAGACTGCAGCAGAAAGTGCAGAGTGATGCTTTAGAAGCTCACTCTGAATTTAGCCACAGTCATTCAAGTAAAACACCTAGTGGTAAGAAAAATATGTGTATCATACTATATTTATCCAAGCTCAATATCTGTAATCATTTAGCATTTTCCTTTCTTTCTCTTTGTTGCAGACCATGCTGAAAAACACACTGAGCTATGAGATTTCAAAACAAATGCAGCAGATAATGCCGAACCACACCCACCCGTTGTTAAACGAGAAATGTTGCACATATCTGTTAGGGGGGAAGTAGGGGATTTTATAATTGCTTTTATATTTCTCATTCAAAAATTTTGGATATTCATTTTAGCTGGTCTTAACTGTAAGCCATTAATGCTAGAAGTATGATTTAATTATTTATTTGAATTTAAACAAGATAACTTGTGTGGAAGATTGAGATCTCATAAAGCTATTCTCTATAGAAATTATTATTGAGCAGACATCTATAAACTTACTGATTTCTTCTATTTGAGGTAGGTTTTGTTTCCTGTCGTGGAAACTGCTGTATTAGAAATTTTGTTTTTTAAGGCGAGGTTCTCTTTCCAACCTGCCCCATATTTTTGTATCTGTACTTCACTGTGTAAGAAATTACTGATTTTAAAAATGTTTCCCTTCTTTTTTCTTTTGCGAATGAATGGAATCCTGCGTTTTTTTTGTTGTTTTTTTTTAAACTGATGGGTAGGGTGTGTGCCATTAATTTGAATTTGAGCTCATAATAAGAAAATCCAAAACGTGATATGTGTGGTGTTCTATTTATTCTTAAACAGCATCTTGTTATTATTTCTTGTGTGCATTAACACATGGAGTTGTTAGTTACATGTGGATTTAGTTGTGTTCCTATGGGTCAATCTTATGGCAACTAGCTTACAAAATGTCACATGCATCTCCAAGCTCAAATCTTTCTAATTTCACTTCTAACTGCATCTCAGTTTTTATACAATAGTGTGAAGAGAAACTTGGTGCAATTGTGGACAGAGATGGGCATCTGTGTGCTTCATCATGGAAGGTTTCATACAGTATTTGAGTATTCAATGGAGTAGGAAGTATAATATGTCCCATTTACATCTGTCACTGTATTCTGTATTAGTTAATTAAGATCATTTACAGATCAAGTAATACTTTTATTCTAATACTTTTTATAGTCGGTGTTTGTAAAGGTGCCCATGGCCTTTTGTTTCTTTTCCTTTAACAATTACCTCATTTTCCGTTTGCCTTAAATTTGTGCAAGGTTGCTTTGTATGGTCCAAATACTGTCTTAGGATTCCAAATAAATTGTAGTTGTAATTTATTTTCTTATAGGATATTTTGATTGAGATGCACTCAACTATATCCATAGGAGAATTGTGCCTGATGGTTTGTGATACATTGTACATTACACTAGATTGATGTTTTTGGACTGTAGATAATTAAACCAATAATGCTTAGGAAAGAGCGGCGATCCCAATTTGATTTTGAAGTTGACTGAAGGCATAGGGAGATATATCCCATTGTGATTTCCTGATGTAAAGAGGAGAATAAATGGTACTTCTGTTTTATCAAATGGACTTCATCTTTCCTCCTAGTACTCCACAGGTACACAATTCAAACTGAATTGTGCCAAATTTGATCGATTGATCTTGAAAATAGAGAGCATTCCTCGCTAATTGACGTAGCGACACGACCAGGTCGGTCTAAATACCAAGCGTCAAGTTTGTGTTTGGTCAGCCCACAAGGCCCGTGCCCAGCGTGGCGCCTATACTGAAAATAGGTAGGCAACTGAACGTGCTCGGGTGTCCGATGAGTTGTCTACCTAAGCGAGCCCCCAGATCAGAGGGAATCAGCTACACCGGGCTAGAACAATAGATAGGCCAGTATTGATCTAACACCCGGTGTCCAAGCCAATGCGGGTTTGCCTGTCAGCGCCTCACATGTGTTCTTTCGTTCCTAAGGCGCTGACAGACTGCGCTACTTTGGCATGGACACCCCGAATACAGTTCGCTAGCTGTTTTGGTGCGATGTGAAAAACGCAGCGGAAAAGAACAACACAGTTGGTACTTCGGACCGAATCGCGCCATGGTGCTTGAATCGGGGACAAGTCTACTTTTGACGCGACTGACGTCTGCTGTATTTCTGCTGAGTCTCGGAACGGAAATCGTTACTCGTTGCCTTCTTGATTTCGACTGGGTTATATCCACTTGTTGCGTTACCCCATGCCCCCCCCCCCCCCCCCCCCCCAATATACCATCGCCGTCTTTTGCGATACGCCCCTGTACGAAAAGTAATAATAGAAAATGAAGAATTCATTTACTCAGGCACTGACCGAGCTCCGACAGTCGTGGTCGTGCCAGACATTGACATTGGGCGGTCCGATGGTCCGATCGGGTCCCACGCCTCGCCGCGCTACAGCGGTCTGCAAACCTTGCAAGCCGAGCGACGCGTAAACAAACATTCGTCGCCGCCCGGCCGCAGGGCCATGAGTCCATAGACAAGGGCCCACTATAAAAGCTGCCGGCCAAGTGTCGCCGGCTACGGCTGCGAAGGAGCTGACTTGACTTGGGCTGGCAAGGAGCTGCCCTCAGCTTCGAAATATGATAACGTTCGCACACACGCACACACACACCGCAAACTCCCCCCCCCCCCCATTCGGATCACTTGACAAACTTGCCCCGCCGCCCCCGCCGCCGTACTTCGTGCCGCCGCCGGCGCGCTGAGTGACGTTCCCGCCGCCGTGAGACAACACACAACGACCCTCCCTCCCCTCCCCTCCCCTCCCGACCCGGCCGGTGGTCCACTCATTTCTCGGAAAGGAAGAGAGGAAGTGAGTGCCGGATACACCCACAACACCAAGCTGGTGGCGAGCAAACAAACCAGAACAACACGATCATTACATTAGCTGCATCAGCACCTCCACCCACGGGGCAGGAGGCATCTGCTCGGCACACTTCCAGACCCGATCCACGAGGACGTCGAAAACTACCAGGAACCTGAACAGAAAACATGCAGATGGTTTGGTTAGTACCGTCATCTTTCCACGCCTCCTTTTGCCCTGCACGTTTGGCGTGGTTCGCAGAAGTGGTCGGCACAGGGGGGTGCCGGGTCGGTAAACCAAGAGCCTTCTCCGGCGTATGTATGTTATAGTTATGTACCGGCTCGTTCCTAAGCGGCAAATCCCCTGGTGCGAGCCGTGCGAGCGCTGCCGCCGCAAGTCCGCACCGCGTGCCCATTGGGGAGAGGAAAGGGGTGGGGGTGGGGTATGTCGCTTCTAATTTTAAAATTTTTGGAGGTTGCAGACCTCGTCTCTAACCTCGTCTCAAGGCGAGAGTGCCGTAGCTGATTCCGCAGCGCACTCCTGGAGGCTCTGTCTCTGTCGCACTTTTGGGGTGCTGCGTGGGAGAGAGAGAGAGAGAGAGAGAGAGAGAGAGAGAGAGAGAGAGAGAGAGAGAGAGAGAGAGAGAGAGAGAGAGAGAGAGAGAGAGAGAGACTCCGTATATGCAGCACGCACCCGCACGCACACGCACGCACGCACGCACGCACACAGACACACAGACACACAGACACACACACACACACACACACACACACACACACACAACCTGAGACGAATATTGCTGTGCGGCGTGAATGCGAGAGCTCCGACGCCGCCTGGTGCCGTCCCCGCTCCGTCCCGGCCCTCAGTCGTAGGCAGGCTTTCATCGCAGCCACATGCACCACTCAGCGTCGGCAGCACATTCCGGTGAGTCGCTCTGCTCGAGGCGCCATTGAAGCTCTCTCGGTGCCGTACTCACGGATGTCCCGGATGTCCTCCTTGAGGAGGCTTATCCGCACTATTGTGTTGGTGATGTTCCGTGCGGGGGAGGGGCAGGCGCGGATCCAGGGGCGGTTCACAAGGGGGGGGGGGGATATATCGCTTCTGAAACAGAGAGTGGGGGAAGAGTCGGCGCCTCTCTCTCCCGTACCCCTTCCCGTTCCCCTACGCCGCGCTGAGCTCCAATCTCCGCCCTTGGTTACATGGCTACGGCCCTCGGCCCCTCCCCCGCCCAGGTCTGCCCAGCCCCACCGTGAGCTGTGGCCGCCCGTGGGGGTAAGGGCGGTACGGGCGCCATGTTGGCTGCAGTTGGCCGCCATGACAGCGGTGCAACGGAGCAGTGGGTACTCCGGGCAGAGGTAGCACCCAGCACTGTACCGTGGGCCTCTTGGATCCGCTCCCTACTGCGCTCGTGCCCCCTGTCCCCTCTCCTCCACGGGGGTGACTCCAGGTGGGGGTTGGGGGTTGGAGTCAGAGATGTGCAGAGGAGCAGTGACCCAGACGTTGTGGCTTTCATCTTCCGGCCCGCTGGTGCCGGAGGGAGGGGCGGGGGAGGGAGTGGTCACTCCTCACGCGGACGCAGGGGCCTGTGGGCGTGGGATTCGCATCGCATTTTGCCTTGACTGGTTTATGGTCTTCGTCCCGTTAGGGGCTGCTGCTGCTGCTGTTTTTGTTTCCAGCTCAAAGGATACCGCGCTCTTGTGCAGTCGCAGTCTGAGGGCTAGGCGGACTCGAAGCCCCCCCCCCCCCCTCCTCCCCCTCTTTATCCCTCCTAGCGACGTCATTCTCTTTCTCCGTACTGCTGAAATGGAGACAGAGACCTCGCCGCCAGCCGCCTCGCCTGGCCACCCGTCTCACCCCGCGTGCCCCATAGAGTAATAAGACTCTATGGCGTGCCCCGCGTTCATGTCACCTCTGCGAATGGGATGGACTGCTTCTGAGGTCCGCCGCTGCCACGTGCTGGTCATTCACCAACAGCGACGGACCATTCGGACGCAGCTGCCTTCTTTTTCCTGCTGACATGCAATAGGGTATCCCGGACTAGAGCTCGACCGGAAACGAAAAGAAGACAAGAATCACGTACGAATACGGAAGTTCACGGTATGAACAGTTTCGCAGCACGTATACCACGCCGTCAGCCACGAGCCGACTCATAAATTTGGAGGCCTAGCTCTCGCTGACGATATGTCCACGACCATTTGGTGGTAGGGTCACACAGCGCCGGACTCCGCGCGACTTGAGGCGATGCACTTCCTCGGGCCGCGCGGTGGAGCTAAGCCTCCGAATTTTGGAGTCGGCTCGTAGCTGAAGGCGTGGCACGTGCTGCGTAACTTTTCATAGCTTCCATGTCCGTTTTTGTGGTTCTGTCCTTTTCTTGTTTCCGGTCATGCTCTACTCCGGAATACCCTATTATCGTGATTTGTCGCAGTGTTCTTCTATCTCTGTCACACTCATGGGGAGAGAGAGACAGAAGATTTCGGGGAATTACCCTTGCCCGCCCGATTGAGAATACTGGTTTATCGGCGTTCACCCCTTCAGCTGCTTTCACCAGCATGGAGTCTTGGACAGTGTACATAAACGACTCTAAACTCCAGCACCCTCTGGCTCGTGCGGGAGGGGCGGGGAGGGGAGGGTTTTGATTACTAGCTCTGGCCGCCCGCCAGGTGCTGAGAACAACTCCGCCGTTGTGTCTTTTCTGGCGGCTGGCGGTTGGCGGCTCTTGTGTCTCGTACCTGCGGATGCGCTGCGAAGGCAGAAGTCTTTGCTGGTTGTTCGGCCTCGACCGTTAGCAGTAGGCAGGCACAGCCGGCTCGCAACGACCATCCAAATGTGTTTCCGCCATTCTATGTTTTTTAGGGGGAAGGCGGGGGGGGGGGGGGGTGTTGGCGCCAAGGCGTGAAAAAACGGATTTCGGAAATGATTTATTAGGCCTACAACCAGCTGGCTGGCGTGTTTGTGTACACAATTGCTCTGTTCAGGACACACTTGCGCTTTACCGCTTTTTGGACGATGACAGGAACCAGGCGTTGGAAAGTAGCTGGCCCCTCGCAAAAACCTAAGTTTCTTGTCGGGGAACGAGCGCTCTGCCCGTTTGCCCGTTCTCTGCCTTGCCTCAAGTGCGCCTAAACTATGAGAAGTCATCATGACGGACGGCCCATTAATTACAAACGTGCGGGAATGAGAAGGCCACCACCGCCACGGGGGGTCCCAGCGGGTCTTGCCTCGTCCTTAGTACCTTAGGCCTCTCCGACCCTTAGGCAACCGTGAACCCGTGCTTGGCCCCACCTTGGCCCGCGTTCCGGCCAGCGGTACCTGAGGCCTCTCCGACCCTTAGGCAACCGTGAACCCGTGGTTGGCCCCACCTCGGCCCGCGTTCCGGCCAGCGATACCGACAGCAGCGAATGTAGCAGCCTGCTAGGCGGTTGTTGCTGTTCCCGCCCAAGAGTGGTCGATTAATTATTTAACCGCCGTCAGACTGGCCGATACTCCCCCCCCCCCCCCAAGCACATTGACGGCGCTGCGGGCTGCGGGGTCCGGCTCCGAGGGGTCGGGGGGGGGGGGGGGGTTACTAAAGGGCGCCAGGCCACCCCTTCATATCACTGTCGATATCACATCACATGCAGTTTTGACTTGTCCATATTTTTCGCGGTGAACCTGTAGGTGTTGGTAGCCAGGTGGGCTCCTACAACGCCCGTAGGCAAGTGCTGCGATCGCGGGCTGGGAACCGGTGTGTCCCCTGGAGGGCACTCGTGGGCAGACCATGGGGCAGACGCGTCCACTGGCGGCGGCGGCGGCAGCTGCGCCCCCTGTTTCCGCCGGGCCTGGGCTGGGCAGTGGCTTCATTTAAAATTGTAATTTCCATGCGCTGCACAGGTGTGCCCTGCGGTCGCATCCAGGCCATCGGGGCTAGTCCCTTCCAGTGGCGTAATTAGGACTGATAGAAGGGGGTGGAGGGTGCCCTACGTGTTGCCTCCTTCAGGGGCAAAGGTGCCCTTCGGGGACCAAAAGGGGGTGGGGGAGGGGGGGGGGGGGGTGAGAGAAGGCCCGGATGCTACCGCAGCACACATACCTGTGCAGCGAATGGGCGATCGCCTCCCCCCCCCCCCCCCCCCACCCACTTAGGTACGCGCCTGGTCACTTCACATATTTGGGTACTACCGTAATGTTGTGACGCCTGGTTGTCTATGCTCCAGGCGCACCTTCGGACCTGGGGTCCGGTGTCTAGGGTTCGTCAAGGCAATGCATATACACGACGGGTCACGACCACTCACAGGTTTATTCGGCCATAGGTGTTAAGTGGTATTACACACAAAGTCACAGACATTGGCCCATTGGGCTGACAACACTGGTGGTTCACTCTACTCACACATGGGCCTAGTCGCTGGTGATGAGGGGCACAGTCTTGACCGTCCGGAGGCGAGCGCTAACTGAAGAGGAGTGCCTGTCCTAGGCGGGTCTATGCTTATATACTATTATATACTATTGGCCCAGCCTGCAGTGCGTGCCACTGCTGCATCAGCAGTGGTGCCTGCCATGTGCTGCAGCGGTTGTACTGTTGCAGTGCTTACTTTGTCGCCTGCAGTGGCCCTGAGTTTATCTTTATGCGTTCCGCGTGCAGTCAATGCACCAGCGGCCCTATTCAAATTCACACTTCTCCTCTTAAAAACACAAATAGTTCTGTCATATAAAGCGATTCGCGACCGTTTAAAAAATCCAATTTGTACGGGCCCTTTTGGGGGGCTCCGGGCCCTTTAGGAGGCTTGCACCCCCCAACTAAAACCACTTCCGGCGCCGCTGCCATGCACAGAGGCGCGGTTAGGCTATTCCTGCCGACGGCTACTACTTGTGGCATTTCCTATGTCACAATGTACATACATAGTACTGTACATTAGGTATTACTGCCGGGTGCTGCGTGGGAGCCTGCTGGGTGGTTGTTGTTGTTCCCGCCTAAGGGTAGTCGATTAATGCAAATGAAACCGCTGGATTTTAACCTCCTACAGGTGCAGGCAGGTGCATTTATAAAAACGCCTCGTATTGCAGGCGTGGCCGCACGGGGAGGGTGGGTTGGTTGGTAGGGTCGTCTACAGAGGTTCCGGGCTAAGCAGTGCATTTTCTTCTTTTTTTCTTAGGCTTTTATTAATTTATTTAACCTGGTGTTAAATTTTTCTAACATGCAACCAGTGGTAGTCCGCGGCGGCAGCACGATGTTGGTTGGGATTATGTAATTGGAAATTTGCAGCGCCTGCATACAGCGAGCGGTAAATCACGAAATGAAGGTGGTGTCGTGTCGACGGGTTCGGGATGAATGACACACTCGAGAGTCCAGATCAGAAGAAGCGTTTACTATTGGCAGTAGGGGGTGGGAGTAGACTCCAGTGGGTGGACAGTGCTCCCCCTAGGGGGGTCCCTGAGTCCCGGCACCCCCGGCTGACTCGGTGGAGGTCGTCCCCCTCCCCCTCTGCCTCCTGCCCCTTCCTCTGCCTCCTGCCCCCTCCCCCCCACCCGAACCCGATCCCGATGCGCGCGGCAGCGGCGGACGAGCCCGAGCTGTGCCAACACAGTGCTCGGTGTCGGTGCTCCCAGCTCAGTGCCGACCCGCCAGCCGTCCAGCGCAGTCGTCATCGTCTGCGTACGCGAACCTAACTCCCGCCACGCCTTGCCGGTGTGGCGCGTTTCCTCCGCAGATCCTGTTCGCCGCGCAGTGATTGTGCCGCGGTCCGCAGTCTCCCGTTGGTTTGATGTAAGGGGGTGCATCAACAACCCACTTCGGGAGGAGCATCAACAGCCGCTGCCGCTCCTGCCACCGCCGCAGGCTCCGCCATCCAGTTGCCGTAAGTGGCGCAGTGGCGTAACTTCTGCTTCGGCTCCGCCCCGCTCCACCCCCCGCGCCGCCCCTCCCCGCCCGCGAGCGACAGGCGAGCGACAGCAAACTTCATTGTTGTAGTAAATCCAGCCGAGAGCCGTGAGCCGCGGCGCCGGGCGGGCGGGGCGGGTGCCGCCGGTGACATGTGTGCGTGTGTCTACAGCGTGTTTGTTGTTGGACGTGTTGCAGACGACGGCTGGTGTGGTGCATCTGTCTCCTTCACTCACTCTGCCGGACTCGCTATTGCTTGCCACTCGGAAGTTCGCCAGACGTGGCCGTCGCCGTGTCAACCGCACCGAAAGCAACCGAAAGGCGCGAGGCGTGAATTTTTGAAAGGTTGGTTGGTGTCTGGTGGTGGTGAAAGTAATGTAGCTCAGTCTGGATCCCTGCCCCCTGCCACCGCCCCCAACTGAGTTCCCGTCGCTGCATTTGATACTGTTAGAACTACCATATTGCGCATTAGACGTTATGCCACGGTTTTGGCTTTGAATCTGGCCAGTTTTTCAGTCCACGTTATGCCACGGTTTTGGCCTTGAGTCTGGCCATGTGAACGCGGGTGCGGCTCAGGAATCTGCGCATGTTTTGGGTTCCGTTATTCTCGGGGACCTGCGGAGCCGCGGCGGCGGAACGTGTTAATACTTGCTTGGGCCGGATGCATGTCCCAAAACTGGTTTTCGCGGGCTCCGTGACTCGCGACGCGTACCCGGATTCTAGCCCCCTCCAGTAGGCCGTAAGACCAGACAAAAGAACTGAGGTAGATCGCCAGCCCATGTCTAATGCCGACCCCCACATGCTCAGCATGGAGCAGGGTGAAAGCACATTCGACAGAGGAGGGATAGACTGCGAGTGTGTGCTGTCAAATCGTACAATGCATGTCCCGGCCCGGCGAGCGCTGGCCGAGGCACTGCAGCAGGTAGAGACCAAGTGGAGACCTTCGGGCGCGCCACGACGCCTTCGGCTCTGGTCTCCGCGGGGGGACCGGGAGAGCAAGTCCGTCCACTCCGCCGGCTCCGGGCGGGGCGTGGCGGCGCGTGGCGTGTGAATCGGTGCCGGACGGTCCCCGGCTGCCGGTCTTCGGGCGACACACGAGGGTCTCCAGTTTGGTCTCCGCTCGGCTTGGGATACGGACCCGCAGTCTATCCATCCTCTGTCTAATCTCGGAGCCCACTCCATCGTACATCGGGGAAAAAATTAGTCTCCGTAGCGCAGGCGCGGATCCAGGGGCGGCTCTAGAAGGGGGGGGGGCGATGTACCGCTTTCTACCTACTTTCAGGCGGAATGCAACGCGAATTGCCAACCTTTTGGGCGCCCTTCGGGCGCCCTGGATCCGCGCCTGCCGTAGCGTATTGCGTGGGAGGGAGCTCAGGCGCGGATTTGAGGGGGGGGGGAGCAACTCCACGTGCCCTCCCTTCCTAAAAAGCGTGACATATCCCCCCCCCCCCCCCCCCCCCCAGAAGCTCCCAGATCCGCCACTGGAAGAGCCGATAAGAAGTCACGCGAAGTACCACAAAAGCTGAAGCAGTATCACAGCATATTGTCAGCGGGAGCGAAGCATCCCAATTTTTGACATTGGCTGTGGTTGACTCCGTGGCGGGAATGCTCTCGGCCTCGTACTTCCGTTTCGGCTCTGCTCCGGGATACGCTGTTTTAAAAGGAATTTGCCGTTAGTTTTTGCCGAGTTTGTGCCGCGAAGACGAGAGACATAGACGCGCGATTGCACGAGTAGTTTGCGCAAACCATGGTCGCTTCGCGCGCGCGAGGGTGTGTAGAAAAGGGGAGGGGGAGGGGGGTGTCTGGCAAGTGCCTGCGTATTGTAGAGTAGTTCAGCCCGCACGGCAGTGCATACCAAACAGGTGTTGTTGGCGCCGCTGTCTAAGCCGAAGTCACTGCCGGTGCCGGGATTCACCTCCACCTCCCCTTTACCTTTGCAGGTCTCTAGCCATGGCCGAGCCCAGCACGGAGCCGCTGGCGTGCGGATGGGCGAAGGGGTCAGAGGACTGGGAGGTGTTCCTGGCCACCATTCACCCGCTGCTACCTGAGGCGGAACTGGAGCATCGGGAACTCGAGAATCTGCCTCCCGACGATAGCTGCCTGCCCGACAGCCTGGCACTGCTCCAGATCGATGACGGGACCGATGGCGATCTGGACTTGGATCTGGACGTTGCCGCCGCCTGTGTGCCGTTCGAGCACGACGTGACCCTCACGCTGCCGGCTGACTACGGCGCCGTGGACGTCGCCGACGCTATGGACACAGCCGACACCGTGGACGTCGCCGACGCTATGGACATCGCCGACGGTGGTGAGAAGGACGAGGAGAACTACGTCCTTCACGGGGATTGGGGAGGAATCACAAACATCTTTGGGGAGCCCCAGCTCCAGCAGCTCCAGCCGCCTCAGCAGCCTCAGCAGCTCCAGCAGCAGCCTCGGCAGCTCCAGCAGCAGCCTCGGCAGCTCCAGCAGCAGCCTCGGCAGCTCCAGCAGCAGCCTCAGCAGCTCCACCAGCAGCCTCAGCAGCTCCACCAGCTCCACCAGCAGCCTCAGCAGCTCCACCAGCAGCCTCAGCAGCTCCAGCAGCAGCCTCGGCACCTCCAGCAGCAGCCTCAGCAGCTCCACCAGCAGCCTCAGCAGCTCCACCAGCAGCCTCAGCAGCTCCACCAGCAGCCTCAGCAGCTCCACCAGCAGCCTCAGCAGCTCCACCAGCTCCACCAGCAGCCTCGGCAGCTCCAGCAGCAGCCTCGGCACCTCCAGCAGCAGCCTCAGCAGCTCCACCAGCTCCACCAGCTCCACCAGCAGCCTCAGCAGCTCCACCAGCTCCACCAGCTCCAGCAGCTCCACCAGCAGCCTCAGCAGCTCCAGCAGCAGCCTCGGCACCTCCAGCAGCAGCCTCAGCAGCTCCACCAGCAGCCTCAGCAGCTCCACCAGCAGCCTCAGCAGCTCCAGCAGCAGCGCTGCCAGACGCCTGCCACCCCCGTCTCTCCCTCAGCGACGCCGCTGGACTTGGAGGAGTGGGCTTCGGCTCTCTCGCCCCCACCGAGTCCGCCGGCTACGCTCAGTGCCCCTGCCCCTGCCGGCAGTACGCGGCGCAGCTCACCCGCACCGGTGGTGCAGTACGCGCCGCTCCAGGTGCCCAAGTCTGCGCCGCTGTACACCTTGGTCTTGGTGCCTGCCCCCACCCCTCCGCCTCAGGATGTCTGGGAGGAGCCCCTCACACCCGTGTCGATGGCGGACCCCAATGACAGCTCCTTTAGCGACGGTGGTGTCTGCAGCAGCAGTACCGTCGCGGCCGATAACACCACCACCACCACCACCACCACCACGCGAAAGAAGCCAGGCAGAAGACGTGCCGCACTTTCATTTGGGCCTCCTGCGAGGACCTACAGCGGCGCCACTCAAACTAAAAGGGCTGCCGCCGCCGCCGCCGCCGCCGCCGCCGCCGCCCCCACCTCGGCCGCCCCCATCTCGGCCGCCCCCACCTCGGCCGCCGCCGCCCCCACCTCGGCCCCCGCCGTGAAGGCCACCACCGGCATGCTGACAAGGTCTGGACCTAGCGGGGAGGTGGTGCCCCGCCTACCCCGTGCGTCCCGTCGGCTGCCTCGAGCGCCCCGCCTGCCGCGCCTGCCCCGCCTAAGCACGAGGACGGGACGCTGTGGAGTGTGTGACAAATTTTGCCATCGTCTCGACAAGCATATGATGATGCATAATAGAGTTAAACCGCATGTGTGCGTCGTGTGCAATCACTCCTTTACACAGAGTGAACATTTGAAAAGACACCTTCAAACTCACAAGGAGACAAAGGACGAGCGGAGGAGTCATCCGTGCCCCATGTGTGAGAAGGTGCTCAGCCGAAAGGACAAGCTGAAGGAGCACCTTAAACACACACATGCGGCTGAAATGGCGGTGCGGGAAGTGGAATTAGACAATTACATTATTTTGTAATTGTACACAATTCTTCTAATTGCGCTATTCGAAAGTGTATCAACATTAGATAAGTTATTCTATACGATTGTTTTTCTTTCTGAGATTTGCAGATTTGTTATCTATTCATTAGCTGCATGTTTAAGAAGAAAATATGTAGGCAAACCAATCTTCAAAGTACCTTTTTATGTTTTATAGCAGTGTAATGTTTTATTACCTTTGCTTATTAATTCGTAATTGTAATATTTTTGAATTGTTTCAAAGATTATTGACCCAAACATGGCATTCTAATGATTGGTTTTATTGTACTGACTGAATGAATTTTCACTTTTAATGTAACAATGGCCAGCTAGGTATTTTAGTTGCTTTATTTGCTACATTATGTTGTGAACCGTTTTGCTATGGAAAATTTTGTGCATATCGCATGTAAATATACATTTTATTCTGTATCTGTTTTTCTTCTCTCTGTGCCAGAAGTTATCTAAAACACACATTTATTGTCTTTGATGTGACAGAGAAAAGAAGTTGTAACGGACATTAAAAGATTTAGTAACATGAACATAATGGAAAAGTTACAAACGTTTTGGAACTCTTTGGAAAGCATTTTAATAGGGTTTGAATTGGGAGTGTCATGAGGATTTACAGGTTTTGCAAATCAAAGAGCCCTGACGGGACTTGGCATATTCAATGCATTAAATAATCGATGCGTCAGCCCGCAAAGATTCTTTTTTAACTAACTACGCTACCGGCTAGACATTCACTCAACTGTTCGACGACACGGGTGGTGGTTATAAAGCGCCTTGTAGGTAGGCAGCCCAACGTGCGCGGAAGTGCAGCGGCTCTGCACACCTCCATGCTCACCAAGCCCGCGCCCTCGTCGGCTGTAGTCCATGATGACATTGACTCGAGGCTAGACAATTTGCTTGTCTAGTGGTGGGGACTAGGGGGAAGAGACAAATCTGTTCTTCCCTACCGAATGGGGTGGGGCTAATGTCGATTCCGGGTCATTTCAGCGTCATTCTGGGAAACCGTCATGGTCATGACTGCCAAAGGGGGTTGATTTTACGACGGCTCTTAATTCATCTTGTAAATATATTTACTCCATACATCTGATGCGGGCGCTCGCGGGGAGGGTACACAAGTCCATTGTCCTACCCTAATGATTGGGGTGGGGCCCCGATGTCATCCTGGGATTTGATTTGAATTTTACGACACCTCTTCATGCATCTCGTAATCATCTGCAGTTTCTACGCGTCCCCCGTTTCCGAAGATGCGTGCGCTCCTTTACTCTGGCTGGACGGACTACGGGCATGGCAAGCAAAACTAACGAGCCCGGTGTTTACAGTATACGTCCGGAGAAGGGCAGGCCAGGGCCCCGGCAGGGCAGGCGTCATGGACCGTTAGACCCAGTTCAGTTATAGTGCGGACCGCGCCGCCCCTTGCTACGCCACCTTTCTGTCCGGGAAACGCCCACGATAAGTCTCCTCCCCTCTCCGATTGGGGCTGCGAGGTGCCCCTCTCGTTCACTAACAAGTACCTGTAACTCCCTTCCACCAGGCGGCACGGGTTGTGGGACCCGCCGATCGCGAGAGAGAAGAAGCGTGTCGTTCTTTCGCTGGGACGACTGTAGGTTCGGAGTGACGTTACAGGCAGTCTTTCCAACATGATGGCGTTTTGAAGGTCCGCGGGTACCCGCGGCCCCGCTCCAAGCTGCCTTGGCAGGAGGGTGCTTTGGCGGAGGTGTGGGGGAGGGTGGCGGGGGCAGTGGCCGCGAACAGGACTCTAGCCGTGATGCGTCGCATGGGAGGGGAGAGGGGAGGAGGGGGGGGGGAGCACGGCCTGGCCCGCCCCGGCCAGCGTGCTCGGCTCCGCTTGCCTCGGCTCGACTCGCCCCGCGCCCGCTCGGCTCGATCCAGCCCGATCACTACTAGTCAGGCGGGGCGTCCGAGCAGGCAGGCAGGCCGCCGGGCAGGCAGGAGAGCTGACAGGCAGCGCGCCGCCGGCCGCCGGGCCGCCAGTGTGGTCTGGCAGAGGCAGGCAGTTGGCAGTGATGCCGTTTCCACGCCGTGCAGCGTCCACGCGCCCGGCCGCAGCCGCACCGCACCGCGGTTCCGGGTTCAAATACTGACCTTACCACGAGCACGCCACCACTCGCCCGGACTTCGTGCTCCAGCTGGGATCAACAACTTCGACTTGACTGAGAACTACTCGCCCCTATTTTGCCCTGGTGAGTTTCGCTGTCGTTTTCATTTCCCGCTGCCGCGCGGGAGTTGTGCCGCCGAGCCGAGCATTGTCCTGGCAGACAGCTGAGCACAGCCGAGCCCCCCAGCCGAGAGTGGGGGCCGAAGCCTGGGAGCCGAGCCGGGGCCGGGCCGACAGGACAGCTGAGGGCGTGGAGGGAGCCGAACCGGGCCGGGCCACGCCAGCTGAGTTTTGGTTGGCGCCACAGGTCTCTCGCGTGATGCATGCGCTGGTCTTGCCTGACCGTGCTTCATCAACGCGGACATCCCGAGCCGGGCTGGGGGCAGCTGGGGACGAGGGCCACGGTGTACTATAGTGAAGTCGAGTCCATTGTTGCACCCGGCTCTCCTTTATTTATCGTCGTCGCGTTGTTTGGGGCCCGGGGGGCTGCCGGGGGCGGGCCGCGTCGTGAATGGAATCGCCAGCCGGTTCGCCAGGGTCCAACGCCCACGTCTAGGCGGGCTTCATCTGTGGTAGCGCTCCGATTGTAAACCCTGTGTTGATTTAGCAGATGCTTTGCGCGGCGGTCCCCCACGAAGGTCACTCTGCTGCTGCCACTTCCGCCTCGCCCAGCCCAGCCCCGGCCGACCCGGCCGTGCATTTTTCGAACAATGCGCGTTGTAGTATACGTTGTGTGCTGCCCCCCCCCCCCCCCCCTCTGACAGGAGCGGCTGGGGACTGGGGGGGGGGGCGGGGGGAGGCTCGCGGTAGTACTCGCGCGCCTCGTGAATATGAATGGCCCCGTCGCACGCCGCGTCCGGCTTATCGTTATCGATTGCAGTGCAGAGTGCATCCCGTCCCCTCTGGTCCCCTCCCCATGCCGCCGTGCATCCCGGATGTGGCGGCCAACATTATGTTCAGTTTGGGGGACAGTTCACGGCGCTGTTGGCGGCGCTGCTGGGACCATCATCGCCTGACATCAACCCCTGTGCTGTGTTGCCGGATCGTGGGAAACTCCCTGGCGACGTCGTCAGAACGTTACTTTGTGTGGCGGGACCGAGGTGTATCAGAAATTCTGCTCTGCAACTCCGAAATTAGGCGGGACCTGACAGGACGGCACCCGCACCGCACGGCCTGCCCGCCACTGCACGCCTGCCCCGCACGGCACGTGTGCTCGTGTGTGCTCGGTCGTGACTTCTCGCTGCACATGATGGTGGCCATCGCACGGGTCTGTCTCGACGAGCCCCGCGTCGTGTGTCCGTCCCCCCCCCCCCCCCTATGGTGAAATGAGGTCAGCTGGTGCAGGCTGCCGCGGCCGTGGCGGCTGCCGGCCTGCCTGCGCCCAGTCCATGTTACCCTAGGCCGCCCGCTGCACACCCACTGCACGGTCGCCTGCCAGCTCGGTTAGGCCGCCCCTTCCCATATGCAATGCATGTCCTGTAGACCACATCCTATTAACGTGACACCTGGCCTATTCGAGCCGTCGCCCTCCTCATGGCGCGCGCCTCGCTTGGCCCCTGGTGTCCCGGGGTCGTGTGATAAGCGGCAGTGGTAGCTTTAGTGATAACGCGTGGTGAGGGCCACGGGCCACAAAGTGGTGAGGACCTGGAGGGCGCGCCAAGATATAGTCGTCTAACAGTGTGTATTGGGCGCTCCACAGGTCCCGGCGCCGTGTGATCCGGCCGCAGTCGCAGCCCCGCCGAGTGGGGCCGAGGAGAAACGACGTTGTCAAGGTGAGCAACTCGGCGAGTGCAAGACTTCGGACTGTGACTGAACAACACCGCCCTCCGCAGAGTAACTCCCTAGGCGACGCATTTGGTACTTCCCCCTCCCTCGGAATTCGGTGACGGAGACGATGATAAAATATCCCTAGACGACATTCACGACACCATCCAAAAATGTTGAACAGCAAATAAAATGACATTTCATTTTGCCGCTTGACAAGTTCCCTTAATGTCTTATTTTATGGGTGTGTGTGTGTGTGTGTTCTGTGCGGATGTGAAAATGTACTCCTGTAAGAGGGCCAAATAAACCAGTAAACTTATACGTCTTTTTTCTTTCCACCCTCCTATTCTTTCAAATGTAACCGCGCCACTGTGGTGTCGACTGGAGAGAGAGGGGGATTCGATATTTCTGGTGATACAATAAACCTCTGCTGAATAAGAATACTAGAAAGAGTCTCCCGAGCCCGGACACCTATTTGCGCACGTCAACTCTAATGGCCGTAACTTGCACCGCCCAGCTCTTTGGAAGCCGTGGCCGTGGGCGCCCATGGAAGAAAAGTGCGAAGTCGTCACACGGCTTCGCCGTCTCTCTTCCTTGGTTTCCCGACCCTGTCTCGTTTTACACGGCGGTTTTCAACTCAGTGTCTGCACGTCGATGTGATGCGGTCAAACATTTGACTCCTCTACCCCATCCCCCCTCCCCACCACCTCCAAATAATAAGAAAAAGGAAAACACTATCCCTTTCATGCTAGATCCACTCCTCAGCTCCTTGCCGACCCGACCCGCTTTGCTACTCCTGCTTTCCTCCTTATCAAACACTGCCCTTGCAGGATAGTCGAGACCTTAACGTTTGTTTTCACGTCCTCCAGGCTCACCTTGAGATGACGCAGCGCCCCTGGCCGGGGGACCCTAGAGGGGACCCGGACCCACCGCCAGAAGTGCCCGTTTACAACAGCCGCCGCGGGGACATGTCGAACATCACGGCCATTTGTATAAAGGAGGAGCCGCAGGACTATGAGGAGGAGGAGGAACACCAGCAGCTGGAGGAGCCGGACTACGGAGAGCAGCAACAACCAGCAGCAGAGGGAGGTTTCGGGGGCCTCGACCTGGACGGCTGCTGTAACCTGACCATCTCGGCCTGCCAGGGCAACGCTGACGATATGTGGCTCGACAGCCAGCTGGACATCGAGGAGGAAGTAAAGCACGAGCCGGACTACGACGACGGCGGCCTGCAGGACGACGCGCAGACCGTTATCTTCGACCCGGCTGACCATCCGCAGGAGGACGCCGAGACCCCCGTGCGGGCGGAGGCGAGCGAGCAGGGGTGGCGTCCACCACGTGAGGGCGAGGAGGACACGCGGCACGACCAGGATGCCGACACCGCCCTCGCCATAAGGATCAAGGAGGAACCCAAGTCCGACGAGGACGAGAAGTCTCCGGTGCAGGATGCTTCGAGTCCGAGCGAGGGGCGGCTGGAGGTGGAGCTGGCTGCCGAGCTGGCCGCCGTTATGGTCAAGGAGGAGCGCAAGTCCGACGAGGAGGAAGAGGGTCGGGCCCACCTCTTTGGCGTCCAGGTGGACGAGGACCCCGCTCTGGAGCAGCAGGCCGTCGTGGAGGAGGAAGTAGCGGAGGAGGAGGACCGCACGTGCCGGCCGCTGGTCAGCACCACGCTGCACCCCGCCGCCGCGCCCGCCGCCACTAAGGAGGCCCTTCTCCGGACCGTGCAGAAGTGCAAGGAGAAGTTCATGCTCCGTGCCCGGAAGAGGGCCCTGGCCGCCGAGCCGCACCGCGTCGCGCGCAAGTCCACGGCGCGGCGGCGCCCCCCCGACGGCCCCGACGGCCCGCCCATACCGAAGAGGAGCGCCCACGAGGGTGACATCTCGGGGGACAGGGCTTACGCCGAGGACGCCCAGCAGCAGCAGCGCGAGGCCGTCAAGCGGTGGAGCAGCGAGGGTTGCGCACCCCGCAGCCCCGCCAGCCCCCCCAAGAAGGCCAAGGTGGAGCCCGAGTCACCCTCACCGCCGCGCCGCGAGTCGGACGCGAGCTCCTCAGACAGCGACGGCGGGCGGAAGCGCCGCGTGGCGCATCAGCCCCCGTCCTGGTACCTGACCGAGAGCAAACCGTCCACCTCCAAGTGCGAGCCCCGGGACCCGCGGCTCAAGGGGCGGTCGCCGCCGGCGGAGGCGAAGCACCTCGTCAAGCAGAGCACTAGCCCCGTGCCCTACTCCGACGAGTGGGTCGCCTCCCCGAAGCCCGCCCTGCTGCCGACACCAACCAAAAAACCCGGGCTGCTCCCAACGCCGCCTGCGAAGCTGATCCTCAAGTCTGCACCCGATTCCCGGCGCGCTGCGGAGGTGAAGAAGACGGAGCCGAGCTCGAGCGACGAAGACCGTGCAGCCGCAAGCCCGCCGCCCAAGTCCAAGATCCGCGACGTGCATCACTCGCAGCACCCTGCGCCGTCGACGTCGAAATCCAAGCCCAAGACCGTGCTCCCATTTTTACCTCCCTCTACGCACACTAATCTCGCGCCGTATTATGAGAGCCGTTCGCCGTTATTTGTCGAGGATGACGAACCTAGGAAAAGTTACTGTTCAGGTAGGTTTTAGTTGTAAGGGACCAATGCCCAGAAATGACTGGAGGGCGACGCTGATGTCCGCACATGGTCGTAACGTAACGCCCGTTTTGAACCATGCCTCCTTGACTGTGACGTCGTGCCCTTGAAATTACCTCACCCGCCTGTACCAGGCGCCCCCCCCCCCCCCCTCTCCATCTACACTCACTTTTCAAGGTTAGAGGGAATGACCACATCAGGGCCCGGGGGGGGGGGGGGGGGGGGGTAGGAATGTATAAATCTACCCAGTATATCTGGATTTGCCTCAGGAATCCATCCATCCATCACATTTCATCATATTATTGTTCAGCCCTAATTGTAATTCCTGAAATGTAGAGGTTTCCATTTTGCAGCACATGACTATGACTTTATTACTTAATGTTTAACTGAACTTCTGTTTTCTATCTGTTGTACAGATTCCTCTGAGAGCAGAGCTGGTCGAGCACTTCGGCGGCCTTCGTGGATTAATTCGCTCCTTTACCGTATTGGTCAATGGAGACCTGAATGGTTAAAGGTAAATCAAGTGCAATCTTGTAACTTAAGAAGGGCGCATTTCCTTCAATTAAACAAATCAACATGGTTTGTTATTTTTTGACAGGAATGCAAAAAGGTGTCTCCCGATAAACTTCCAAATCTTTTACCAAATATAGACCGTTTTTTTAAGGAGAGGAGGAAACTCCAATTCTCATCTATGGAAGAGTATATTACCTATTTTGAAGAGGGGCTGCTTCTGGAATTGTGGGATAGTTTGAAGAAGGAGTACCTCTCAACAAGATTCCGGAAACAACATCCAAAGTAAGTTATAGCTGTGGCTGTGTAGTTATATGATGAGTTTTCTGCACCCTTTGTATCTACATTTCTATTCTAAACTTGCATAATTGCAACAATGATATCCTACCTACTGTTTGCCTTTTGCCTTATCAGGTTACTTGCTGCTGTGGACTCGCATCAAAATTCTTTCCTACTTGGCAATAAATCAAGCAGGACATACGAGTGCCACTGTAGGTTTTTCTCTGAGTTTGTGGTGTACTTCAGTCTAACTTTACATCTTTCATGTGTTTATATTGAAACTTTACCACATACAGGTGGCAGTAATACCAAGGATGTCCTAAAAATGGGTGACCTTGTAATAATCAGAGATTATGAGACAAAAAATACTAAGGAGTGGTTTGCATATGTAAACAACAAAAAACAAACAAATGTGTTGTCAGACACTGTGACGCTTTCTTCCAATCTTATAAGTGACATAGGTAAAAAGTTTGTGCACATATACAACTACAAATCACTGGTAGTATTCATAAGGATCAAACTGGTTTCATTTGTATTATGACTTACAGAACTCCATAAGAAGGAAATGCCGAATTTTAGATGTCGATTCCAACTTTTAACTTGCAGTGATGAATTTCCTGAAGAGGTGCCAAAGTTATTGGTGGTTGGTATTTATTTCCATTGGATGTTTCATATTAGACATTTGTGTAGTTACAGTCAACAAAAGGATGTTTCATTATCACCACTTTGTGACTTTACAGGTACAGAAGGTGAAAGATGTTTTTGAAGAAGTTTCTATGTTTAAATACTTGGCTGATTTCAGTAATCATAACTTAGCTCCTCTGATAACAGAACCACATTACACACCTCGTGCAGAACCTACTTTTCGCTTGAAAACTGTAAGTTGTTTAACTATGAACATTTACATTCAAATTCATTACATTCTCTTCTAATTTTTTGGGGGGTCTTTTTCTTTTCAGTGTTCTTCTTTAGGAGGAGAGCAGAGACTTGCTGCAATCTCCCTCATTCAAGATGTTCTGCATTATGAAACTCCTTCCATCAATGTAATAGAAGGTGGCCCAGGAACAGGCAAAACACATCTTGCAGCAGCATTAACCCAAGAGCTAGTTGAGGTTAAAAATAAACATAACAGAGATTGTTATGTTATTGTTACTGCTAAAACAAATGCCCAAGTGAATGTGATAGCTGAAAAGTTAGTCGCTCTCAAGACAAATGCAGCAAGTGGTAAATCTGACCCTGATTGTTTTAGAGCAGTATTCTTGGGAAATGAAAGATTTCTGAAGGGCTGTGAAACTATTAAAAATATCAGTGTAACAAAGCTCTCTGAGAGGTACATGAGGGCTCATGACAGAGAGAGTCTTAATGCACAGAAAACCCGTCTGAGAAAAGAAATCGCCAGGAATGAAAAAAGGATCAGTCAATACGAGAGGTACGAAATTCACAACAGCAAAGTGGCCAATCTCAAGTCTCAGTGTGCACAGCTGGTGCAAGAGCTTGCACTTGTCAATGAACAACTTGAAAAGCTTGGAGAGAAGGTGAGTGTTACAAAAAATTGGAAGCATGTCTCCAAGATGAACCACAGTCTTTTCTAAAGACCAATATTTTGTTCCTGTAGGCAGAAGAAAATGTAGCACGGGATCTCATTTTAGATAACTGTGACGTGGTGCTCACCACTATGAGTGGTGGTAGTTATTGGGAGAAGGCCAAAGAGGTTTTCCTGAAAAGGTATGTACACAGAATAGATTTCTGCTGTCCGATCTTTCAAGATATTTAAGGAATTGTTTGTCATTGCAGGCCACGAAAACGTGTTGTTCTTGTTATCGATGATTCATCAGAAGCAACTGAGCCTACTGTCATTAAACTAATGGTAGAGTTCAATGTAACAGACGTAGTTCTTTTTGGGGATCTTAAGGTTCTTAATCCATATGTGGCCAGTAAGGTAAGCAAGCATCCAAGCATTGTTACTCTTATTTTAAATCATTTGTTGATTTGATTTGATTTGATTTGATTTGATTCAGAGTAGGATGATGAAAGTTAAAACTGCTACAATTTTGTTACAGTTTGCCCGCAATGCTGGGCTGGTTACACCACTTATGGAAAGGTTTACCAAAGCATTGGGAAAGGACAAATGTGCCCTTCTCCACAGAAACTTAACAAAGCAATACCGTTTACACCCTGATATTCTCAGAGGCATAAATAAAACATTCTACGGTGAGATAATGAAGCCAAGCGAAGCTCAAAAGTGGATGTTCAAGCCTCATGTCTGGTTTAACCTTACTTACCTATCTGAGTGAGTTCCTCATGTGTCAGTTGTGGTGAATATGTAACGCTTTGTTCGAAGTTCTTTTCTATAAATTTCATTTTATTTTACAGTGCCAGTGAAAAATATGCGGAAGAAGCATCCTTTGTCACACGAATATTGAGTGGCATTCAAGCGAATAATCCGTACAAAACAGTTGAAGAACTGAAACGACGTGTTCGAGTGATGTCTTTCAACACCCTGCTATCTGACCGCCTGTTCAGAAGTTCCATGTAGGTGTTTTTTTTCTGTCTTGTGCATATTTCAGTCGCATTTATTTTTCATTCTAAAGTTAGATGTGTACAGTAATCACATTCAAATTTTCAGATCTGACTTTTGTGCGCCAAAAGAAATGGCTAGCTTCGAATGCGACATCATGATTGTCTCTGTGGGGCCTTCATCTAAATCTGTGTGGGTGAGCAAGGTGTTAGCATCCTGGACTCGGCCACGAAAATGTCTCTTTGTGTGTGGAAAATTTTCAGAGGTATGATCTTGGTTTGATTATATACATCTTGCTTGTAAATTAAATTTTTTCTATCCCCCTATGTGCATATTTTTAAATTTCTGTTTCAGAACTTGGCTGCCCCTCTATTGCCTCTGCTCAAAGAAGCAAAATCCCAAGGAGTTCTTGAGGATATAACTGAGGCTCACACAAGTGTGCACTCGTTAATGAAAATAATTATGCAGTAGAGTGTAAATACTTATAAGACATGGTATGGTCTTTCGGGGCGCTTCCACCCTGTAAAAAAAAAGATGGAGCATCAACCTTAGTGTTTGTTTTTGAGTGTGATGCCTCTCAATTCATTATGTAGGATTTATTGACTGTGATTTTGATGACGACATGTTTTACACATGGATATGCTCTTAATTTACCTGCTGAATGTCTATGATAGTTCTTCCACTTGCCCTTCTTCTGGAACTCCTATTTTTTACCTCCCTTCCCTCTCCCTTTCTGTGTGCTGTCAATATGTTAAAAGTATGGATTTATACTTGGAAGCTGGGCTGCTAACATTGTTTATATAGATTTTTATATATTTTATTTTTTGTTGTGGAAAAACCCTAATTTCTTTGCTGTTTTAACTGTTAGTTTAATTGTAAGTACTTTGAGTGCCTTATTTTAGTCTACTCATGTTTTTGTGTAGAAGCATCATAACTGAATGATAGCATTAAAAAATACTGAGTAATAATGATCTAGGTTTTATTCATTAATTACTTAACTCCACGCATGGCAAATGAATTCTTTTGGATTTGTCTCTTCTCTTGTGACTAACTTATCTGGTTAACCCATGGGGCTACCCCTAAACGTATTGTATGATGGATGTCAGTTCTTATATCTGAGGGAGAATTGTGTCGATGTTCCGGTGAAAGTCCGATCCTGTCGAAAGTCCAGATTCGCCGAGGGTAGTCGGCAAACGGCAGAAAATTGAGAAAATAAACTTCTGGTTTCAATTACTTGAACCCTATTCAATGGTTATTTCTGGGTGACGTCTGTCACCCTACCTCATCCCTCCAAACACCGAATTGTTCAAACCTTGAAACTGTGTTCAGTAGTAAAGGCAGTAAAAGTCTTTGATTATTTGTTATATCTTTATTTTCCGAAAATGGAAGATGAATTACATTTTTTTTACCATACACAAATTCACAACTAGTTCAATCCAATTTGTATCCATACATATAAATGGAGAATTTGATTGAGGGACCCCACAGACCTCAAAAAGAAAATAAACAAAACAAGTACTTTAAAATTAAAATATATGGGTAGTCTTATACTATCACATCAAAAGCTGTGTTGACCATGAACCATGGATTCAATCCAGCCAACTATTCTTCACAACAGTTAAATGCATCATAAAAAAAGTAACTTCACTAGCATTAAAAAGTATAACCACAGCAGCCTTCAGCAAAGTACAGCCTGCACAATCACATATTGCTGACAACTTAAAGATCAAGATTTGAATAGAGGAAATCACATATTAGACTTACTCCAAATAGACTTCAAGTCATTTCACAAATGCTACAAAAAGACAAGATAATGAAAAAGTTATGATATGGTGGAAATGAAACACAAATTACAATTAATCAAACTTTTCAGTGCTGATGTTCTCACAAAGCAAAGGTACTTTGATTGCATTTTTTAAATTTTTTTATTTACATTTAAAGCATATACATAAGTATATATACGAAAGCATATATAGTTATGTATATTTATACATATTTTAACATATATAGGCATGGGGTACACAGTGTGTAAGCCCTGTGGTAACTGATTGGTGGATTATTGAGCTCGGACTAAGACAGGTGGAACGAATGCTGGCCTTCTTGAGCAGCCAGATTTAGCTTAGCACGCATAACTTCAACAGAAGAATAGTCTGGTAGCTTGAGGTAGTTCACACAAGTCATCACAGATGGCAGGAAGTCGTCTGGGTTCATATTTGGCTCTAAAGTTTTTCTCACAACTGTGAGAGGGGGAGATAAGCTTTTGAAACCTGAAAATTTTTAGAACAGATAAGATGTATTGTTAAAGAAAAAACTTAAGAAAAAAGACCCAGCAAGAGAATGTAACAATTACCTCCAACTGGTAGGCGGGGAGAGCCTGTGATAAATTGCAAAAACTGACGCTGTTCACGTGGTGTGTATGAGCTTAAAACTTCAAACAGGAAACGAATTGCCCGTGAATCTGCAGTGTAGCCATGATCCAATCGACAGCACTCCATTAACATCTTCGCATCCCAAGCTGCAAAACAATGAATTCCAAACAAATTAAGTCAATGCAGTAAACAAGCGGTGTTCAGAGCTTGAAAGAGAAATTCACTTACAAGAATTTTGAGATCCTTGGTTAGAACCACAGAAAATTAATTCTAGTTCTTCTGGGTAGAACAGGCGGAGATGTGACAGAGGGAACACTGTTTCAAATCCTTCTCGTAGAGCTTCCATTTGTCTTGAAACTCCTTCTACTAAGAACCAATGCACAACCAACTGGAAATAAGGGTAGGTAAAAAGGATGGCATTAACATCAGTACATTCTGCTCATAACACAGTAGGTTGGAACACATTTCCACTATGAGTACGGAAATAACAGACTGTATTATTACCTTGCAGTATTCCTCTAAATTGTGTGGAGTTACAGTAATATCTTTACCACCTTTGCGAAGCTCAATACCGCTATTACCAGGTAGAGTTAAATCCAAGCCCAAGTCAGCAATTGGGCAACCATCTAATTCTAAACGGTCAACAGATTCCACAATCTGCAAAAAAAATATGGGAAAATCAAGGTCACTTTGTGCTGGGTACATCAGAGTGGCATTTGCCAAAGAGCATTTTGAAGCAACTAACCTGTTGAACAGTCATATCTTGACTGTTTTCCAGTGTCTCTTTGGTTCTCAAAACTCCCTGTAACTGAACTAATGTGCGGTAGACAGATGGACACACATGCTGAAGATCTCGTAAACTTAAAGTGGTCTCTTGCCCCAGGAGCCAACGGTACAGAGCCTCACTGAGGGGCAGGTCAAGCATGCGGGAATCCATTACAGCCTTGGCCATTAACTTACCAAGGAACCTAAACTTCGACTTCACCTGAAATAAAACATCGCACACAATTGAAACAAAAGCAAAGAGAATAAATACAGATGTAAGAAAAACACAAATACAACACCCAATTTACAGAAAAAGTTGGTGTTACAAACCTTAGCTACTTGTGACACCTTTGTTGTACGTCCAAATGGAGCAGGGAACAGCCCAACAGCTGAGTGGACGTAGCTAGGAGATGATTCTGTTGCTAAAGATTTCTCTCCATACCATAAATCTAGATCAGCTCTTTGCAGTTCTTGAGATACCAAAGCATAAAACTCTAATGTTGGTCCCAACCCAGTGCCAACCTAGCAAACCACAATTTCTATCATAAGATTTCTATAACATCAAAGGATATTTCCATAGAGATTTTCACATACCTCATTCTCATATTGAATTTCCACAAGAGCTCGAGAAGAGGCTAGGTCTTGGAACACTTGTTCAGCTTGCTTTAGAATGTCTTCTCTGGATACCGTACGCTTACGGCGGTCGAGACGTGGTGTCACACGCTCCTGGCTGTCAGTACCACTAAGCTCAGGACTAGAATCAAGCAGACGTTGTAAGGCCCGATCACGATCAAAGCACGTAACATATAACAGCAACTGCCGTGTCTCGAAGGGGAACAGGAATGGACTGAAACACAAAAGAGATTAAAGTAAGTTTTGTTGAGGTAGCTACACAACTGTTGCCTCTTGCACTTGCACCTGCACTTACCAAGTTATGGCAATCTGCTGCAGCCATGGCGGCAGATTTCCAGTCATAATAACTAATGGATCTTGAAGTTGTCGGCTGGCTTTAGCAGCAACTTTACTGTTAACAAAGTCCTGAAAGGAATACATAATTTAGTTCAAAGACATAGTTCATGTCATTTTAGTTCCAACTGCCCTTAAGACATACCTGCTGGGATATAATTGGTTGGTAGGTAATAAATTGGTAAAGTGTTCCCCAGTAACGGTTCAAAGCGTTCAGAACTCTCAGTAAGCAGAGCACTGGTAGCGAAGCATCTTGAATTGTGACAGAATCTGGCAACTGGGTGGCTAAGAATGGAAGGAGAGGAGACTGGACATGAGGTGCAGCACCTTCACTCCAGAGATCATCAGTCTTCTTGCGGGCTTTAGAGCTACTGCCTTTTCCTTTACGACCAGAGCTTGAGGAGTTGCTGGATGCAATTGTTGATGAACAGCTAGCACTTGGCCGAACAGTGGCAGTAAGTGGCTCCTCTTCAGGGACAGGTCTAAGTAAAATAAAAAGCAAAGTAGTAAAACCTTGAGTATTTGGCTTAGGCTTAACTGACGGCTTAGCATGGGTCTAAAACAGAGCCAACCCTTCCTAGCAGTGCTTACCTATAGTAAATGGTGTGAGTTTGTACCCACACACCAGCATTTCCTAAAGGAGCTTCAGTGTCTGTGTCTGTTTCTGATTGATCATTAAGTGCTGCTGGGCTGAACTGACGGACAGCTTGATAAACGGTCATGTTGTATGGCAGAACATGTTCCCCTAACAAGAATTGAAGTTTATGGCGGGCAGAACCTTGACTGATAACTACTGCAGCCTGTTAACAAAAGAAATTACGTGAGAAAATTAAAAGGCACACAAGGAAGGAAGATCATAAAAAAAGGAGAAAACAACAAACAAATAAACAACTTACCAAAGTATCATCAATATCATCCTCACTATTTTCCTCATCGGAGTCACCAGCATCCTTGTCTCGCAGGCGACCGTAACCCCTTACAACCAAGTAGCGTTCAATTGCTTGAACGAGGGCCAATGGATCTATTTTCACAGTGCCTCCCTTCCACTGTTTCAAGTTCTGACAATCAGGATGTCTTTGGAGATTACACTATTGGGACAAGGAAGGTCAATAGAAATTTTCATTGGAATATGACTATGACTAGTTTGCAGAAATAACTGTGTTTACCTTTAGCTGATGGGTGTTAAAGAATTTCAAAGCAGAAGTTCCTGCTCGTCCAGTTCCTGTACCTGCAGGAAGATCATGTACCTTGACAGGAAATTGCTCTAGTTGTGAAACACACCCACTAAGTTTATTCACTAATGCCGAAAATGGCGCTGGGTTCCAATCAGGTGGGATTCCACTCCAACTCTTGTCAAGCTGAAAATTCAAGCATTCAGAAACATAAATACAGGGAAAATGAAACTAAAGCCCATTAGAAAGAAAAATGTTACAAAAACTCACTGGACACCCAGCAAATACATTCAAAAAGCATCGTAGACGTTGAGAATGATCAGGTTGCAAGATTATAGAACCAGTTGCAGTTTCGTCTGCTAAGTACTGAAGCATGGCTTTGATTAGACCAGAGTGATTCACTTCAAACGGTGAAACATCAGATTCCAATAAAATTCCCCTCAATTCTATAAGTGCTGATAGACTTTCATCTCGCTGTAATGAAAGGTTCTAGATTAATCATTTAGATATGATGTGCAAGTACTACTTCTAACGCATCATGATTCACATGTTGTGTAAGGGGGTAACACTACAATACATACCTGGTGATGTAATTTATTAATAGCCTGGGTCAGACGAGTTAAAATATCCGTAGCAGGATGCATAGGACCATTACTTTCCATTCGGCAATGGGTTTCAAGAAAACGAGCAGACTGGTCCCGCACCCAGGACCGAGCTTTCTCCCGGTTCCCAGCAGTCAAATTTGGATTTGATGAGGACTTTGACAATTGAATATCCTGAGAAACAATAATGTAAGAATTTAAATTCTACAACATAATTGTACATTTCAAAATATTATAGAATCAACTAGTGTCAGAAAGAATCTATCATCAGGAAAGTCACCTTAAATGTTCTGTCGGATAAAGTAGGATTCACACTTCTTCCCCAGCGCGCAGGGTTTAAACTGGCTAAGAAACTTTTCGAGGAACCTCCACTAAATCGGGAACGTGAGGTGCTATTGGGAGTTGATCTGCCAGAATTACTCAAAGATGTTGCTGCGAATAAAATAATGCAATGCATAATTGAAGATATTGCTGTAAAGTACTTTAAGATCACAAACCGTTATAAACTTACCTTTGGTAAAGAGGTCGTGAACCATAGAAGTTGTTAAATTACTACTGTCATCCTGGCGAGTCTTGCGACTTGATGGACCTACAGCTCTCTTCTGATTTACACGTTTCCGCTTCAAGACATCGCTCAGCCGTCTGAAAATGCATACATGAAATTCTATTAATTTCATTCTCATCACAAGTTTTGGCAGTAGTTCTGACACGGTAATTTATCAGTGACTTACAACTGAGACGGGCTTGATGAACAAGCATCATCAGAGGACAAAAGGGGCTCAGGGCGTTCATAGCGTGGCATCTGAGATGGGGGAGATGAACCAAGAAGAAGATTTGCTCCACCGTCTACAACAGATACAAGGTACAATGGTAAGAGAA
Source organism: Odontothrips loti (assembly GCA_038380765.1). NCBI lineage: Eukaryota > Metazoa > Arthropoda > Insecta > Thysanoptera > Thripidae > Odontothrips > Odontothrips loti. The sequence goes on along the minus strand of CM076247.1, from coordinate 18,209,569 downwards.
AGATCAAAGGTAAAATTATGCATGAAGCTGATATTGTTGAGAAAGTTTACCCAGAAAGGGGAGAAGACCATTGGAACTGCTGGCACTGGTGCCTGCTTGTAAAGATGTTGATGATCCACTGACAGTAACCAAGCTACTGGGGTTTGTAGCACATAAAATTGGCATACTGTAGCTAGAAGTCGAGGTAGATGCAGAGGCAGATGATGGGGCTGAGGCAGAAGCTGACGTTCCAGGTTGCTGTTGATCTAATGAACCAAATGGTGCTGGAGGTAGTGGAATGCTCTGTTCAGCACTGAAGAGGTCCGATGCAGGATTGCAAGGTCGAGTTGCATGTGGTAATGGTGAAGGTGTGCAAACAGCACTTTTAGGTGGGGAGGAACCAAAAGGCACAGATGGATCAGCAAGCAGTCGAATCTGATGCATCACACCTGAAAGTAAGGCAAGATGTTAAAGTACAAGTCATGCACAATAGATATGCACGTAAAAAATAAACCTGTCTTCCTCATACCTTCACGGGTGAAATGAGTGCCAAAAACATGTGGAAGTTTTGTCATTAATATGTCTGCCATTTGCAAGGCTCCCACTACAATTCGAAGATCTTGGGATGCCATCATGCCAGCAATGTGACTTGACACAACTTGATTTTTCAAAACATCCTGCGGAGGAATCAGGCTTTATTGCAAAGTGAAACGTAATCCTAGCCCACTAGATAAAATTTACAATCAATCAAAACCTACCTTCAGTAAATCAGGAGATGCATAGTATACCATACGGAGCAATGCTCTTAAACATTTCACTCTTACAGAAGGGCCTGCAGAGGAACTGTACACTTCGTACAGGACACTAAATAGTGATCGAATAAATGAAGCAGCTAAGCCAAACTCCTCCCTCATACATGCCACACGTGCATCATAACTGTAGAAGTAAAAAAATTAAATTATAGGAGACATCAGAGAAATTATTCATAAGTGTTAAAATGTATTTTCAGGCAGACTGTTGTACCTAGATGGAAAGTTGCTTTGACTGTTCGATCCGGTAGTATCGATGCTATCAGAGGAGGCACTTTGAGCACTAGGAGATGTGGGTGTACTAGCAGCAGCAGCTGGAGAGCTGCATAGAGTTGGTGGGCTTAAACGACGCTGTACAGGTCTTGTAGTTCCTGTATCTTCATTTATTTGCTGCATTGAATGCAAGTCAACTGTGTACGTGCGTCCAAGCATGGTTAAACTTATTTCATCTTCACCAGTCAAGTGAGCAGCCTCAATAATGCGTGAATCTATGCTGCTATATGCATGCCACAGACCACGGTCATCTTTCCATTGCCACTGCACTGTATCCTGAACTTGACCATGTGGGCGGTCTAGCAGAGCATCAACTGAGAAAATGCCATCAGATGGTAGTCTGGGCATTAATTCTCCAATCAAGCAAGTTATTTCATACAATTCTTGTGGACTCCTGCTTACAAGTTCAACCTAATATAGAGAAAAGTTAAGAAAAGGAAAAAGAAAAAAAAAGAAAAAAGAAGTTAATTGTACATTGTTACATGGGAAATAAAAAAATGAGGAATGTTTAAAAAATTACCTCATCACTAGATATTTCACCAGACCCTGTCAGCAAGTACAATAATGTTTCTGCAATATTCTGCCTCAACAGTGTCAAAGCTAGATCAGGGCAATTGGCACACATAATCGACAACATTCGAAGTACTGTAATGAATGTTCCCGTACTTATCACTGGGGGAGATACCACCAACTGAAATTAAATTTTAAAAAAGATGAATAACAATATAAAACATAGCTTCTTAGAGACAAATGATTATGGTTATGTTCACAACTGGTTTAAGTCAACTTTCACAAAAAAAAGGAGTGGTGCATAAATGTAAACTGAATCTAACTCAAAAGAACCTCATTGTATAAGGAACTTTAAGTTGTCATTTTCCAGCAACAACATACTGCACTACTGCTTCAGAAAGCAACCTGCACCTTTGTAGACCACAATTTGTCTACCAGTGCAAAGGAATAGCTTCGGAAAGAGATTCCGAGTCTAGGGTGACACTGGATCCAGATGAGATCATAAATGATGTCAGACATGACTTTGGACGAAATCCTTACCAATTGCTGCAAATTTGTAAGAAGCTCAGGGCTTGCTATCTCCAGCAGTTTTTCAGGCATATTCTGAAAGCTATCCACCAAACGACTGAATGCAAGACAGACACTTTCCACGCTCTTTTTGTCCTGAAAGTAAACAGACCATGAATTTAGGTTCTTGACAAATATGAAAGTACTCTCAGACAGAAACAGCAAATCCTTACCTGTTGAACGAGACGGCCAGCAAGAAGAGGAAGTGACTGAGACACAAAGTGAAATTCATCTACATGCAAATTTTGACAGCAATTTGCTGTCACACACAGGGCAGCTCTTTGAGCATTGATGCTAAAGAAGTCTAGGTACATGAGACATGCCTCCACACCACGCTGCAGAAAGAGAGGAGAAAATTAAACAAAATCATTATTGCATTATAGATGCAAAAGATATGAGTGGGGGGAAAAAAACCCATCATATATCACATTTTACATACATGCTGTAAAATTGACTTGCTATGACGTCTTGAGAGCATTTCAAGAGCAGTTAAAGATTGTTCAGCTACATCCATACATTGGATGACCTGTAGTTTTTCTAAAAACACTGGCACTGCCTCCACAACAGCAGCAGATGACCGGGGCAGAGCCTCCATCATGTAGGTGAGAGCCCTACATGCATGATTCATCTAAAAGATACAAGAAAGGAGAAGAAACTGTTGAGTGGGTCTAAGATTAATGTCTAGGTCAGTACAGATGGCACAAAACTTACAATATCAAAGTTGTGATCCATTGTTAAAAGTGCAATAAGAGCTGGCACCACCTGCTTAACTGGAAAACCAGCTAGAGTATCTTCGTTGCCCATTACCAACATCTGGCACATTTCAATAACTGCTTGCAGCTGCTGACCCTCATCACCAACAGCTTGTAGTCCAGTCAGCTGCTGCTGAGCTTTGGTTGCAGCTGAACGTGTAGAAAACAGGTTTGGTGTTACAGCGGCACGCAAAGTGGGGACTAGTCAAAGAAAAAGATTAAATATTATAACATAATTGTCTTATTTATTTGAATCTACCTGAGTTTGCACCCATGCTGCGATGAAGTAGATGCTGCATGCGTGGTCCAAGTGCACCAAGAAGATGAGGAGGTAAGCCTCGTGCTTCTAGCAGGGCTTGCAGTCTTCCCACTTCACTGTCGTCGCTTTCACTATCAATTGCTCCACCGGTGAGTCCAGAGGGTCCACCGGCAGCAGCAGGAGCAGTGCTGCTTGAACCTGTAAAATGGAAGTGTAATACATTTTATTAAGTAACCGCTACAAGAACAAAAACAAAAAAACACTTCAATTAGTAATAAAATAAAATCTTACCGGGCACTCCTTTGCCTGCATCATCTCCACCGGGTACTCCATTTTGAGATCCACTAGCTGCATCATGATGACCCTGGCCCGAGGACATCCCCTCTGCAGTGGTTGGTGTCGCACTGGAGGGCAGGGGAAGCTTCCCTGTCCGGGACGTCCACCGGCTGAACAAAACATGCATTATCAGTTGCATGAAAATAGAGACAAGAATCATATCAGATACTTGACAGGCTGACATGACAAATTTACCTTGTGCTAGCACAGGACCCCGTGTTGGCTTGGCTCCTTGTGCTACGTCTCAACACAGGCCCACCACTGCCAACGTCCGCTGCCGCTGTCGCCGCCGCCCCTGCTGCACTTCCAGCAGCCTCCTCCTTCCCCTTCCCCTTCACCCCACTGGCGTGCGAGGTACCTACAAATCACACAAGGGAGAGTTTGAGCCAGAGAAGCAACCAACACCCATTCATTGCAAATGCAGAATTACTGTAATTTCCTTCCATTCTTTGGTTTGTTAGTATAAGTGAGTTTTGCGGCAACAGCGTTAATTATAATGAGGCAATAAGTAAGAAACACAATCTAAACCTTAAGTCAGTCAGCTCAACGCAACTCACCCAGATTTTTGGTTGAGTCTGTCCCAACTTTAGCCCTCTTCCGAGGCACAGCCCTACTGCTCGGGGGCGAGGCGGCCGCCGCCGTGCCTCCACCACTCCGCAGCGTGTACTTTCTACCCGAACCTATGATCAGGCCAACAATCAGCATACAACGCAACGCCTTCCAAGCAAGAGAGAGAACACAAACTGGTGCCAATGTGCTAGAAATTTGTGTCTAAGTATTTGAAGACCACAAGCTAAGAGAACATGAGACACTGGAGATTTCAAACTCTTGGACAGACTTGATAAATTTGAAACACATGACATGGTTTAAAGACAAAATTGACTTTTCAGAATGAACTTAAGATTTTAAGCATTTGGAAAAAAAATATTTCCACACACTTTAACTTGTGATCTCAATGGATGAAGTGCAAAAAATAATTAGTAAATCACACATCAAACCTATATGAAAATGGTTTGTTAAAATTTCTGGAGATCATGGCAAAGAATCTATTTGAAGATTAAATAAAATCCTGCAATAAGTAACTTCAAGAGAGGGAGGAGGGCATAGTGCTCTCAGAGAAGCCAACTAGTTGAAAGCACTACTTGTGAGCTCCTGAAAGTTCAAGAGCAATGAAGCCTTCCCACATTGATTGAAAATTAGATGAAAACACCCTCCATAAGTGTTTTCTACTTGTAAAAAGCTCATAATTTTGATCTCAAAAAGCAGTTTCATCCCTCCTTTCATATGTCAGTGATCATATTATATGTTGTCTTTTTCTAGGCTAGAAGGAACACTATTTCATTGGTTGTATGTTCAACTACTCATTGCATGGATACAGGGAACAAACTTTTATAAGCAAACTCGGTGATTACTTAATACCAACACTCAATATTAAATTTACAATCATATCTCAAAAAATTTATATAGGAACACCATGCAACTAATCAGTTACAATTTTCATTTCAAATATGTGCCTGACCTATCTGACTGGAAGGAGCATGCAAAGCAAATATCACATAAACATAAAATTTTACCTGAACCAGATGGTTCTGGAGCGAGTTCTCTCTTGCGGCTAACTCTGCTACTTTTAGTAGTAGTTTGCACAGCAATTCCACTGGAGCTACTAGATCGAGAAGCACTTGAACTATCTGCAGGCTGTGAGCTTCGGCTCAAAGAAGTACTAGGACCAGCTGTGGCTGATTCTTGTGAAGTCTCTGCAAGAGATGCACGAGACCGGCTGCGGTTGGATGAAGATGGCTCCTATATAAGATGGTATTTAAAAATTAAATTAGCAACCAGCTTCCAGAAGCAATTATGTAACATTTAATTCCCCATACAGAAGATATTTACCTTATTCTTCTGCTTCCTAGACTTTGATGAACTGGAAGTTTCAACAGCTGATGCTTGAGCTTTAGGTTTTGAAACTGCCCGACTACTGCTTCCCGTTGGGTGGCGTGAACGGGAAGTTGACTTGGGTTGACATCCACTACCGGCACCACTTGTTGAGCTGGCTGCAATGTGAAAACAAGATAATTGTTACCGTCTCCTTTAATTAAATTGTGCATGGAATTGACATACAGCAATAATATGGGTCATTCCAAGACCATACCTGTCTCTCCAGACTTTGACTGAGGACCACCTTTTGAAGTTGAGGCAGCAGATCGGATAGTGCTACTAGAACTGGCTTTGGCTTTAGCTGGTCGCTCAGTGCTGCGAGCCCTTGATTCACTCTGCCTTCTGCAAGAGCATTGACATTAGGAACCAGGGAGGAGAATACTGCTTCCTCAAGGAAAATAAGGCAAGCTTCTACTTGAAACTGAGACTGCACTTTTTGTCAAACCTTTGAGAGGATGAACTAGCTCCTGAACTTGACGGAAGACTTTCAAGAGACTGGGAGTTTACTTCAACAGACGTGGATGACCCTGACCGCTCACCAGGTGCAGTTTGACTATCCTTCCTACAAACATACAAAACAAAAGTTACAGAACCATCCGAAATGAGGCAAAGCAACATCAAAATTGATTCATTGATCTCATCTAAGTAAGTCCATACCTTCGCGTGGCACGGCCTCTTCCAGCTGCCGGCACTATGGCGGTAGGCGCCGTAGAGCCGGAGCCAGAGCCCGTGCCCGACGCGGTGGAGGCCGAGGCAGAGGTTGCGGCGGGTGCTGCAGCAGAGGCAGAGGCCGTGCGGCTGCTACGCGTTGCGGTCTCCAGCCCCTGCCCCTGCCCCTGGCCCTGCCCCTGACGGCCGCGCTTTCGCCTCGCTGACCAACGGTCGGGAGACGAGGATGCACTCCCGCCGGAACTGGGGCGCTTGCGACTTCCCTTCCGCCGGCTCCTACAAGAACAAGGCAAAACAGGATCAAATTAAGAGGGGGAACAAAATAAATCCTGCCCATGACATTGTCAGTCCTCACATGGTGCAGACGATCATGAAATCTTTAGAAGCATAGATTGATGGTATTGCAGCTGAGGTCTCAACGGGGGCATGAAGAGTGCTATTGAGTTAGGGTATGTGTACTACATCTCAGGGGAATATGAGAAAGGGAAAGACCCAGACCCAACAATGTAAGGCTGCGTGCTCCCATGGTAACCAGAGTTCTCAATTTTGTATCAGAGTTTCCAGACTCATAATGATTACTATATTGAAATAATTACCCAATTCATCACGGTGAGCATATAATTCATCAGGAACACACAACAAAGTACAAAAAACAAAGAAAAAAATTATTTTCATACCTGGCTGTGTTGGTACCCCCAAGAGCTGTGTTAAGAGATTCCGACCCCCCGAATACACAGTTAGGTTGCTCGGCCATAGACGCTCCTCATCTGCTCAGTCATACCACGATCAATATGTCTGGAAAAGAAAGATCAAAATTGTCAAGTACAGGAAAAAAATTCTGAAGACCACACGTCCACAGAGGTGCAAGTGAAAAGAAAACATTTCTTTTCAAAAAGGAAAGAAAAAGCTTTCCTTAGACAACAGCCAAACTAAGTCATTAGCAATCTTTAATTAAAAACTTTTATAGGGCTTAATAAGAGAATTGGCATGAAAGGGAATAGAGTGTTAAAGAGGAGGTTCACTGAGGCCATAAAATTTTAAGCAAGAGCTAATAATAGATGTGGAGGATCCTGAGCCATCACATCCACGCCAACAAGGTTATAGCAGATGACGAATGCACTGAACTCTGGTTCATGATATCTAGCCAAATTTACACAGAATGCAGACTCTGAAATCTTAGTATGCATTCTAGATGTGACATTTTTTTAAAGAGCAAAACTGCTTATTAAGGAGTCTGCCTGAAGAAGAGTTCACAAAATTGTTTTGGTGATAACAATCACAAAGTTACTCATTTTTCCTCCAAGAAGCTGGTCAATAATCAAGGGTGTCCAGGTGAAACATGGAAGTGTGGACAGTACAAAGCTGAAGAGACATAAAGACACACCTCAAACAAATGAATTTTATTAGTACACTGTACCATCCTTCTCCCACTCTCATTTCCTCACTCACACACCCAGGCTCTTGCACACATAAACAGTCTTCTCTCACACACACATAAGCATTAAGAATACGTCCACACTATCCACAAAAAGAGGAGTCCTCCAGAAACAAAGCAAAATTGTTCTAGGTTATCATTCTAGTTTCGACGGAGCGTAAATTATCAACTTCTAACCACAAAAGAGCGATAAGGAATTACCCTTGTGGCCCAATCGTGACGAGGTTCAGTAAAAATGGAAAAAGAGCCCTTATCGCTGTGAGGACGAATAAAAGAAAACTAGATATTGCGGCGAAAGCTGACGGGAACATTTTAAAAGTCTTCCTCTAAGAGCAGAGAATACGAACCTACAAGTTGGAACTTGTCTAACGGGTTATTTTTGTCCCAACTTCCAGGCCAAAATCGATCACTTCAGTTTTCACCGTGAAAGCAGCCAATATTGAATGATCACACTCTTCAAAACACTCAAACTTCGAGTTCAAGTCCAACTCTGCTTAGTCTGCGTATAATATCGCAAAAATTTGGAAACAAAGTGCCTAAGTTTCAGTTGCAACGCAGACAAAAGGAGTCGCGATCCACCATTACAGAATATCATTGCAAGGCTTCCGTGGCTCACTTTAATTTAGAGAAAAAATACATTTTGGCATCGATTCCGAGTGGAATTTGTACCTCCGTAAATGGTCCAGAAATCAGGCAATCGAATTATTATACCTAGAGGACTATCTGATCCCTAGTGTTGGGAATATTTGACTTATTTCACCATTGCACTCCACTCAGCCAAACGCCAGGAACACTATGCCCACTTCTCTTTCTCCGTCTTTTGCTTCCAACCTCACGAAATAGTTCCAGTGGTAACAGCACTATCGCCTTCACCCGTTCAAAAGTGACTTAAAAGACAGCGATTAAACAGCCAAGTTAGTTTAAAATTTCAAGTGCTCACCCTATAACTATGAAACGGTCCGTTATTGTAGTTTAACACAGCATCAACAGCTGTCCGCAGCCTCATCAGTATTCATCCGCACTACCTTCCCAATACAACCGGGAATTTCAAAACACGACTGTCTAAATCCATGATTTTGTTCGACTAAGAGCATTGAAATTTCATTGAAGTTTGAGAAAAGTTTCCTTAAATACATCCAGCTTGTCATTGTGTAGCTACGCCATTTAAATTAATAATAGAATGTAGGGGAAATAGGCAAAGGAGATGAATATGAAAGGTGCAATATTTCTTGTAACAATCTTTATTACTGCACTCCACACAATGTTAGGATTATAGTCGGTTGGTTACATTACAAAATTATTCAAGATAGTCCACAAATTTGTAAGACCATTAAATCTGAAGATACACAAATAGCCAATTCACACACATCCACAAAAAAAATAAAAATAAAAAGGCATATCACTCTTCTTATACAAAATGATTTGGTTTAATCACAACTAGTAGTATGTAGAACTTACTGAACATGAAACAATATAAAACATCAAGTATAAACAGGATGAATTTGACAAAAATAGCAAATAAAAATGCATATATGTATTGTTTAGAAAAAAAAAATGATAACAAACTCAAGGAGAACCCTGAGAATCACATGAGCCATACAATAATTGTCGCAGTTCTAAGCCTGCTTCTAAGTCATCATCATTTTGGCCTGTAAGAGAGAGATGTCGCATCTGGGATGATGGTGAAGGTGTACTTTCTGAGTATGGTGACATCACCATTGACAAAATATCTTGTAACATATCGACATTGAAGTCTGCTGAGGATGGTGTGGGTTGGGAGAGGGGAGAAGATAAATTGGACACATTTTTACTTTCCTGAAGAACATGTGAGGCAGCCTCCAAGTTGACATCCAAACATGGTTTAAGATTACTGGTTGAAGCTGCTTTTGTCATTGTTTCATTATCCGACAAATGAAATTCGATAAACTCATGAGGTTGAGAAGCTGAGCACATTTCCCTATCATTAGATTGATGATGCATGACAAGAGTTTGATGTTCCAATTCTTGGTGCATAATCAATTGTGGAGGGTTATCATTGCTGTTTCTAGCTGAGACATGATGCAGCAAATCATTCACATTTTGATTTTGGTTATCTTGCTTTCCACTCATCTGTTGGAGCTGATTTTTCAGCGGCATTTGGGATTCCGACACAGCTGAAATTGAAGATGTTTCTGAACCATGACATTGTGCCTCTGCCTGTGAAATGATGCAAAAAGGGGGTGTTACAATGCACACTAATAAGTAATACAGGGGGGAAAATGCCTGCAATATACTTGCACACCTCTTTGGATGTAGACTGCAACAAATGTTGAAGGAGGTCACCTGACTGAGGCTGAGTACCAACATCAGTAGTAGGCAGGACAACACACTTATGAGTCCTCTGGCTCACCTAAAAATAGATGTAATGTAAGGGATCAATTCAATCAACTCCACTTTTCAATAGTTTAAGAAAAATAAAACTTTACCTTGTAGCGAAAACTTTTTAGGCAGACACTACACTGATATGGCATAGCTCCAGTATGAATTCGTCGATGTACAAGATATGACACTCTCTGTCTAAAGCATTTTCCTGAAAATTATCAAAGTTTCTTTGCTGTTTAACAGAATTTCTGGAGTAAATTGTTCACTGAAGCACCACACTATGCTTTACTTTACCTCCACATTCAGGCTGCAACCACACATAATGTTAAAAGAGGAAAACACACTGGGTATGCTGCATTATTTGTCATGCTAGCAATTTCACATACATCCAGAAAGTTAGTTCAAGCACACACAGCCAAAACATCTGCAACACATGGTCATCTTATTATTTAACAATAGCATAATGGTAGAGCTTATGCAGCAGACATCACATAAATATGTTTAAAATAAAGCTGAACAAGATTAACGTAATCAGGCAGTTCATGTCTTGTGAAGTGAAAGAAGACAAAAAAGATAGTTTTTAATCTCACAAACATCATTGCCGTCTTTTGGTTGAAGAACAAAAGTTGAGAAATCATAAACTAGCTTGTCACACACTGATATGTAACACTGACCACATGTTTCACAGGCCCATGGTTTTTCTCCAGTATGAATTCTCTGATGGTTATGTAATGTAGAAAGTTCTTTAAATGCTCTGCCACATTCATTACAAGAGTGGGGCTTTTCATCCGAGTGATAAAGGAGATGTTTGTGATAAGACTGCTGAAACGTGAAAGATTTGTTGCATATTGCACAAGTATAGGGCATTTCACCTGCAAGAAAGACACTAATATTACACTTTGCCACATAAAAAGTTAGCAAACAAACTATGTTGAGAAAAATGCAGGGAAATAAAATGTCATGGCAAAGCAAAAATACATCAAAAAATACCTTACCAGTATGCAAACGCTTATGCTTCTTTAAGAAGTACTTTGTGGTAAATGATTTAAAGCAAACATCGCACTCCCACTGTTTGCTTTCATGGGATTTTAAGTGCTGAGTAAGCAATACTTCCTGTGAAAAAGAGACATAACTTTATCATCATGAAATGCATTTCTTTCATAAATTATAAGGCAGAGAACCCACTTTAGAATATGTCTTATTACAGAGGCTGCATGGATAAATTGTCCCAATTGGTTCACTGGAAGAAACTTGAGAAATTGGAGATTGAGATGGAGATGATGAGGGTGATACTGAGGAAATTGGACTCTTGCTAGATCTAGAATCGTGTACGGGTAACTGATTTGAAGTAGCACACAACTGCTCCGGCCCAGATTTAGACACAGCCAGGGAGTTGCTAAAACCAGAAACCCGCTGACCAAACATTGCCTGATCTGTAATTCCAGTCTTGTGAAACTCCTCTTGTGCAGTGAATGACAATTTTCGGTCTTTAAGTGACAAATTCTGCATGGGCAGTTTACCAATTACATCTAATGGTGGCTTGGAGCATGCAGAAGAGCTACCAAGTCGTGAGGCCAAACCAGCTAAAATATTTCAGTCAAACAAAAGTTAGTATTCTGGACAGAATTTTATGACAAAATTTGACAGTGAGATACAAAATCTTTAATCTCATGTACCTGTACCACTGGGAGAATGAGCAACACGTATGTGTACCATCAAACTTCCGCGCATGCGGAACACCTTGCTGCAAATATGACACGGATATCTGTGGAGGGAACCAGCACCATCTCTGGTTTGGCAAACATTTGTTCTCTTAGGTCTATGAAAAAAAACAGGAAGAGAAGTACATAAGTTCAGTTCTTGAAACATACTTGAATGCAACTTGTTCAACAGACATGAGGAGCAGACACACCTCTGTTTCAAAGTACTTCTATCATCAGGTTTAGATGGCAAAAGGAAGGAATTTTCATTTTGGGGGCTCAAATTATGAACTAACTGTTGATGCAGCATGGCAATGTTATTGTCTTTAAATGACAGACCACATATTCCACAACTCACTACAAGAAATATAATGGCAATAATAGTATAGAAAATACTAAGAAGCTCATAAAAAACATAAAAAAACAAATAGCTTACGGGGGGTCTGTGGAGGGAAATTCTGCAGAACTTCCTTGGTTACAGACTTTGGTTCAAGATCAGATCCACACAGACTAGAGAATTTGGAGTGAGAACTTTCACTGCAACTCCTAGACAGTGATATAAAATGTATAGCCAGGTTCTCAAAGAAAGAGAAAAAGATACTAAGAATATAAGTTTGAACATGGAAAAATGCCTGTGCCTTACCTAGGTATTTGCAATTCATATTGAGATCCACCCTGGTTCCACTCTGATGAAGGTTTTTCTTGTCTTTGAGTTTGAGATGATATGTGACCATAACTGCACTCACTTCTTGGAGGACGAGGATCCAAAAATTCCAAGTTGTCAATACCATTATTGGAAACATTTTGGGGCATTACTGGAGCAGTTCCTGATGCTGATAAGCTTTCTTCTGCCTTGAACTCCACTAAGCCAGGAAGATTTGCGTCTGGACAGGACATGGTAGAACCTGATTTTAGATTTTTCCCAACTGATGTTTCTTCATTTATAGCAGCATTGCTGTTGTTTTCGGCTGCAGTATTTTCAGCAGAGGGAAAGTTAATAAGTACATATGAGGCTACAGGTGCACTTTGACTGTTGGCTGCCTGAACTGCATCTTGTGAAGACACCGAAACCAAGCTGGTCAGGTCCGTGTTTTTGGAAAAGGTAGATGGAGCAGATAACAAATTAGATGCAACACAGGCTTGTAATAACTGATCATGCAAGGAATGACTGACAAGGTGAATGGTTAATTTATCCAATCCACAGAGGACTTCATGACAAACTGGACATGACAGCTGGCGAGTTGTGGCTCTGATTAGAGTAAACCATAATGTGTTTACATCTGAAAAGCCTGGCTGTGAACATAGAGGACATGCTATGGACAGCTCCATCATTATATCTGAAACACAAGAAAAAAACAATAGATTAATCAATAGACAATAGATTGTCAACTTGATCTGCCAATTCATGTGTTGATTAATGGAGATTAAACTATGATCATGTCAACTTGTACATAAATCAAATTCAGGACCATGATTAATCAAATTTGAAGCCACCATCCATATATTTGGAAGTTGAACACCACGAAATTCGAGTGAAAAACGTGTACAAAGTGAGATTATTTCCATAAACCGAAAATACCATGGAGAGACAAATGAGTCAGATAAAATGCAGTCCATATCATCAGAACTTGGGTGGATGAGGAATTTATAACCTTACTCACGAAAAATTTTCTGTGTTCGCAGTCGTACTCGGATTAGTTTGGTTAATGAAACGACTTTGTTTCAGCCAGCTAATGATACAGATTCGACCAAAAATGAAGTAAGGAAATGTCAAATCTCATGACGTTGCCTTGACCTAAATAGAAGCACTAAGTTTCAACAGCTGCCTTTTTTAGACAAATCGTATCAACAACAACATAAGAAAAACAAAACAACAACATGCGTTGGATCAAACATGGCTGCTTCCATTCTGGACCGTTGTTTTGAGAATTTCAATCTGTACGATGTTCAGTAATGCTGAAAGATTGAAACAACGTACTGGTAAAAAAGGTACGGGCCGCTTTGAATTTTTACAAGAACTTGTCACGGAATTCCAGGATACGTCAAGTCCCGGTGAGTATGTAGCGCTTTGAGGCATACACCAACCTCATTCCGTTATTTGTTGTTTGAGAAGATATGAAATGTACTTTCTTACTCCTTTGAGGATAATGTCACGCTTCTCAAAGAGAATATTGATGCAAATGGCACTCCATGAAATTGATTAAAGTGTTTTGTTTCAGAGGCAAAACACCAAGTTCTTGCTAATTTAGCAAATTTCGCCTATGATCCAATAAACTACGACTTCTTGCGAAACTTAAAAGTTATTGACCTGTTTCTGGATCATCTAAGTGAATCAGATAGTATATTGCAACGGTATTCTATCTGCGGTCTCTGCAATCTCTGTCTCGGTAGGTGCTTGGAAAAACAAACTGTATCTTGTTTTCCTTTTCCCATGTGTCACTTGCTTCTCACGATGTGTTACAGATTCGCAGAATAAGGAGTACATAATTCATAGTAACGGTGTTTCTGCTGTTGCTTCTTGTCTTACATCTGCTGATGAGCAAACTGTGCTTTCTGCCATTACAACACTTATGTTTTTAACCACCCCTGAGTCAAAGCCATGTAAGTTCGGTATTATCTTGGATATGTTGTAAGTTCAGATTGCCTAGTTAGCAGGGTGACGTAGCAACACGTTGATACGTTGCAGTGATCACGTCGGCGGAGATCGTGGAGTGCATGGTTCGCTTCTCGTCCAGCGCCAACCCCCGCCTGCGCAACCTCGCCACCGTGTTCCTGGAGGACCACTGCACGCCGCAGCAGGTCACCGAGGTCCGCAAGCTGGTGGAGACGTCACAGATTCCGCTGCCGCCGTCGTAGGATGGTGCTCCGTGCCGCCCCCGCGGGCCTTGGCCTTCAACGGCGCCTGCTGAGCTCGACGGTGCGTGCCAGCGGTGCCAGCGGTGCCAGCGGTGCCAGCGGTGCCAGCGGTTCCAGACCCAGGACGTCGCTGAGAAAGGGCGAGCGGGCGTCGTCGACCCGCCGCATCACGGAGGCGGACCTGCGCGTGTTTGGCGCGCTCACCGGCGACGCCAACCCCGTGCACACGACCGGCATTCCGACGGGGGCCTCGGCGGAGGCGGGCGACGCCCCCCCGCGCCGCGTCCTGGTGCACGGCGCCTTCCTCAACGGCCTGGCCGCGGGAGTCATCGGCTCGCAGCTGCCCGGCCCCGGCAGCGTCGTCGTCGGCCAGAACCTGCGCTTCCCCCGACCCTGCCTCGTCGGCGAGGAGGTGACCACCGTGGTCGAGGTCACGCAGGTGCGCAAGATCGTCGAGGTGACGTTCCGGTGCGTCGTCAACGCCGAGTCGGACGACCCTAAGCTGGTCCTGGAGGGCAACGCCAAGCTCATCGTGGCGCATGTGCCCGACGAGGGCGCGCCCAGCAGCGAGGACTCATCGTGAGGGCCGACCCGCCCCGCCCTGTGAAGCCATCCTGTAGATGACATTCGCTCAATAAAGACCCTGTTGTGCTGTGAATAAGCTTTGTGTTTTCATTGATCCAAAACTTAGGCCGCCCCAACTCACGTAATCCGCTAATCACTTTTAGACACACAAGCCCCCCGAGAGCTGCTCGCCTGATTACCTAGGACAACACATGGCGACGCCCCACGCTACAGTTCCCCTCCGAGTTGCGTTTGTTGCCTGTACGGAGCCTGATCCGTTTCCCCCCCCCCTCTTCAAAGTTCCCCGATTCCCTTCCTAGCCGTAAGCCTACCTCTGATCTTATATCCCTTGTCGATGCACCCCACCCCCTCCCCTGAGGTCGCCAGGCCACCGCTGTGCGTTTATTTGGATCCAACCGGGAAGTGATTCGGGGGGACCTGCCTGCCTGCAAAGCCTGGACGCTGCGACGCCGCGGGGGTTGTTGTCGGAGAGTGACAGAACGCAGGAGGGGGAGAGAGAGAGAGTGAGAGAGAGGGGGGGGGGGCGTCCAAGCCATCTCAGGCAAGGAAGTGGACCTGTTGCCCGGTGAGGGGCCATTGCGAGTCCACGGTCCACCCACCACTCGCTCTCTGTACTGTACCGTAAACTGGGGCTCCTTTAGTCATACTTTAGTCCAGTGGGGTTGCTTTGGCCGATTTTTTCCTCGCTCGCGCTGTTCTAGGGTGAAAACTGTGAATTTATCCTGCCTGGGGGGTCGATGCTGGGGGTCAAACTGTCATTGGTACGGGCTGGGAGTCACCCCGACCCCAGACCTGGTGGGTTCGATTCCCACGGGCGGTTCCCAACGCACCGCGTCCCCTCTGAGGTTATTCAGTCGCGATTTAATAATTTCAGTGACTTAACGTTACTAGAAGCACACACGCCAGACGTTCAGCACCAGTCATGAGACTTTGAAATTTTCAATCAGGATGGGTATGAAAACGTGCTGGTGAAAGCATATAGCCCCTTCTTAACGGCATTCCGTGCCGGAGAACAGGAGAGGACGAGGACGACGCGAACTGGCAGAGGCCGGGCGCCTGCCGGGTGCCGGGTAGGCCAGCCCGCCGGGCAGCCGTGTACGGCGGGCTGGCCTACCCAGCGCATGGCAGGCGCTACGGGTAGTGTCGGCGTCGCACTGCAGTGATGCCCGAACATGGACATTAGCATTCCGGCTGGGGGCTGCCTGTTAATGTGACAACGCCGGTCAGCGCGCAGAGTGCCGTGTAATTGTTTCCCCACCTGGAAGCCAAGCCCGCGGGCCAGCGACAGCGCCCCCCATGGAGAGGAACAGTCGGGGGCCGGGCCGGGCCTGGCCTCGCACCGCGCCGAGGTACCCGCGGGGGCATTGCTGCGGCGGCGGCGGTCCTGCGCCGCCCCCACCCCCCGCCGCCCCCTCCCCCAGCCGCCTCCGGCGCTGCTCGGCCTGCCTCGCCCGCCCCTCCACCGCACCAGTCGCGACCCCCGCGTCGAGGGAGCCACACGGCACAGCGTCCGCCCCGCGCCGCGCCGCTCCCCCGGGCCGGCCAGGCCGCTGCCGTGCTCACGCTCGCGATCGAGTCCGAGTCCTGCCGACCCGAGCCGGCTGCTGGGCTCCGTCAGGCTCCGCCAGGCTATCCCGGGTCACTAGCCGCGTCGGCCAACGTCTCCTACCCGTGTTCTATCGCGCGTCTTTACTCTCTTTTACTTTTAAATTCTGTGGTTAATTTGCGCGCCAAACGGACCCTGTTCCACTCGCGTCGAGGCTGCCGCGTCGGTCCTGCTTCGCCCCGACCTCGTGTGTGTGTGTGTGTGTGTGCGTGTGTGTGTGTGTGTGTGTGTGTGTGTGTGTGTGTGTGCGCGCGCGTTCGGCTCCGTGTGATGTGTTCCGTGTGAGGATTGAGGATTACGCACAGCCGCACGCCGCACCCTAACCACACCTGGTGAGTGTCCATCGATGGGTCCTATAAGAACAACGTCCGTTCTCCGGCGCGCATCTCAACAACGTCCGATCTCGAAGCGCGCATCAACAAAGTCCGATGTCGCATTCGCTCCTCCCCGCTCGCCTGCAAGCGTGTGGTGAGGGGGGAGGAGCGAATGCGACATCGGACTTTTTTGATGCGCGCTTCGAAATCGGACGTTGTTGAGGTGCGCGCCGGATAACGGACGTTGTTCAGATGCACGCCGGAGAACGGACGTTGTTCTTAGGACCCATCGCCATGTGCGAAGCCATGATCTTGACTTTTCTCAATGTTCGGCCTCCGGGCATGACCAGGACTGGCCTAAATGCTAGAGCCAACTAGGGGAAGAGAGGATGGCTGCTTGGTCGAGGGTCCAGGCTTAGGCGAGGCAGCCCTTGCTTCCGGACTATCTCGGACCTTCCGGTCAGCCCACGGGCAGGAAGGGGGGGGGGATAAACAGGAAAAGAACAAATAATTCACCCCATTTGAATTCGCCGCATTTGCCTCCTTCGAGGCTCGCGAGTCAGCAACACAGTTACGTTTTCGAAATTCGTAGTACAATTTTGGAGGTCGGAGTTTGCGCACCTCTTGGGGGGCATCCATATACCACGTGACCCAAAATAGGCCACTTTTAGACCCCTCCCCTCCCCCCGCGTGACCTGGCTAACCTAACCTTCCCATGTATTTAATATAGGAGCGTGACCTGTGGCTGACCCCCCCCCTCCCCCCAATTCGGTCACGTGGTACATGGATGCCCCCTTGCAGGCAGCCTCGATGATGCCGAGCGCCGAGCCCATAGCCCCATCTCCGTCCCACGCCCAGCACGCGGCAGGACCTTTCTCACTCTCCCCGCCCTCCAGAGCCATTATCTTATCTTTCATTTGCAACCAATGGGGAGACGCCGTAAAGCTCTCCTCCTCGCACCCGACGAGGAGGAACGACGCGCCTAACCAAGAGGCCCTCGAATCACGCTGAGAGCCGCTGCCAACATGCCCCCACCTAACTTCCCGCCGGGTGAGACCTCCGTTATCGACAGTGTGGGACACGTCAGCATGTGTGTAGCCCCCAGGCGAACGGGGGGATTAAAAACGTGCAGTGAGATGTGAGTGCCCCCAGAGGGACAGTGGGTATTGACGAACAAACACATATCCCGCGGCACGGCTGCTCACCGTGTGCCTGCTGCGCGCGCGTGTGTGTGTGTGTGTGTGTGTGTGCGCGTGTGTGTGTGCGTGTGTGTGTGTGTGCGCGCGCTTTGAATGGTGCGGTGCGCTCAGTCGTTTGAGATCCGTTGTTATTCTATCTGTAGAATCCTTGATAAAGAAACGCCAGGGCGGAGAAAAAAAACATAACTTGGTTGGGTGTTGGGTTTGCCACAGCGGAGGCTCCCCCATCGCTGGCGGTGGTCCCCTCTGCTACCCGCAGATCGTTTCAAAAATCGCCAGTCTCTGGGATCCCGTATTAGAGTGCATCCACGGTATTGTCAAACCTAATTTAGCCAGTCGGACATACGCAAGGCGCCTGGTGGGTAGGCAACTACGACTTCTGCATGCACACGCGTCGTGCGGGCTGGCCTACCCTGGCTTCTCGCAGGCGCTCGGCGTCACCGTTCTCGTAGTTGCATAGGTCCACGAGAAAATTCGGACGCATTTACCAAGCATTTATATTTTTTTAAGGCAGTCACTTTGACTGGCTTTTTACAAGCGTTAGGTTAGATTAGTTGCTAAGGTTAAGATGAAAAGGTTAGGTTAGGTTGCTAAGGTAAAGATGAAAAGGTTAGGTTAGGCTGCTAAGGTTAAGAGGAAATTATTTTTACATCCCTTGCTGCCCCCGCCCCGCCCCTCTACTGAACTATGACCTCTTTTTTGCTGACTGAATTTTAAAACGTGCTCTCCGCCTCGCCAACCGGCCACTCCGGTTTGCTGGCATCGCGCGCGGCCCTCGCCCTGCTGACACATACCCCCCCTCTCTCTCTCTCTCTCTCTCTCTCTCTCTCTCTCTCTCTCTCTCTCTCTCTCTCTCTCTCTCTCTCTCTCTCTCTCTCTCTCTCTCTCTCTCTCTCTCTCTCTCTCTCTCTCTCTCTCTCTCTCTCTCTCTCTTTCTCTCCCTCTCTCTGCCGGACGATCGAGAGAGACAGAACGCATCGGAGTGATGAAATGCCTGCATTCTGCTCACCCACTCCGCCTGCTGCAGCTCGGCAGACTGCTGGCAGTAGGTCACTGCGTCTGAAAGAGATGGGAGCAGGCGACTGCTGCCCCCCCCCCCCGCCTCCCCTCTCCCTCCTCCCGCACGCAGGCAGGACCCCTTCCCTACCAATGCGGCGGGCCCCTTGGAAATGGCGCTAGGCGCACTCTGGGGACCGTTTTCACGACGATGTCGGGGGCCTGCGTCCTGAGGCCCACCACCTCCCCTCCCCTCCCCGCCGCCGGCCAGCGAACAGGTGACTCGAAGGAGATCGCTGTAGCGTGTGTGGCCTTGGCCATGCCGTGCCTGCCGTGCCGTGCCGTGCCGTGCCGTGCCGTGCCGTGCCGTGCCGTGCCGTGCCGTGCCGTGCCGTGCCGTGCCGTGCCGTGCCGTGCCGTGCCGTGCCGTGCCGTGCCGTGCCGGGGGGCGGTGATTGCAGGGGGCCGCTGATAACCCCGCCTTCCACCGGAGTGCGTGTGTGAGGCGTGGAGAATACCACCCCCGGGGCCGGGGACGGAGACGGCACAGGTCGTCGTCGCCAACGCTCGCCACTTTGATCTCTCTCCCCCTCTCTCTCTCTCTCTCTCTCTGTGTCTCTGTCTGTCTGTCTGTCTGTCTGTCTGTCTGTCTGTCTGTCTGTCTGTCTGTCTCTCTCTCTCTCTCTCTCTCTCTCTCTCTCTCTCTCTCTCTCTCTCTCTCTCTCCTACAGAGATCCTAGATTTATTACAGGTATTACAGTGGTATTACAGGCCGTAAAAAGCTTGTCTTAAAGTATTACAGGCTAGTATTGTATACACTAGTACTGTAAGGTATTACGGAAGTACTTCAGAGGTACGTGTACAAGGAACTGCAGAAGTGACCGACGCTTTTGAAAGAAGCAAAGGAAAGAAAAGATAAACGCAAAAGAAAGAAGAAAAAAAGAGGCATTGTGAGGCTTTGGCTGCGCGAGGACTTGTTGACTTGTTCGGTGGCTGAAAAAGATGTGTGAGCGGTGCGCTTATCGTCGTGTTTGCTCTCCTCCGCTCGGCTTCAAGTAAATCTCTGAGCAGGCAAACGAGGGCGTGTCGCTCTGGCCGCGCGCGTGCCGTGCGATCCCCGGCCGCGATAGCAGCTGTCCCCCCCCCCCTCCCCCTGCTTGTTCTCGTACAACAGCCTGGCGGACCATCTCAGACTCCGCAGTGCACCAATAATAATTTTGCCTCGCGTCGTTGCGCACTTTGCCTCAAATTTAAAGTTCACGAAACTGTAGACGACGGCTCCACTCCCCACGGCCCACGGCCCGCGGCGCCCAGCCCAGCTCCACGTGCGCGCTGCTCCCCCCCCCCCCCCCCGACGATTCATCTACTTTTGTGAGCGCCCCCCCCCCCCCCCCCCTCTGCCTGCCTCTGCATCCCCTGCTGGCACACCCTTCCCTCCCAGCACAATATTGGAACTTTCACATCGGGGGTGGTTGGTATACGGTAACTGGATCAGCTGATTGAGCGCGAAACTTTGCGATCGTATCAAGAGCATGGCCCCCGGCCGCTGGCCCCGCCCCGGCGCTGCCGTATGGCGTCCTCACGCTCCCCATCATGGGTCGTGTTGATGAGGGCGAGGGACTTCTTGGCGGCGGTGACCAGGCCAGCGGGCGGCGTATCTCGTGTGTGTCATCCTCTGCCGCGTCCCACATTTATTAGTTTCCCTCTCGGCTCTGCGCTGCGCTGCCCACTCCTCCCCTCCCTCTTCCGCTCCCCTTTCACCCAAAATTAAGTCATAATTCATAAGAGGAGGGTTGGGCTGCGCGTTCCTTCGACATGGCATCGTGTCCGGCTCGCTTCCCTTTCCCTTTCTCATCCGAGGTGTGAAGGACAGCGGCCCGCCTTTTCAAGCCCTTTTTCCTCCTCAACCCTTTCAGCGCTGACAGAGAACGCCCCGCACCGAGGACGAATGAAATAAGGAGCGCGGAGGAAGAGACGGCGGACAAGTATAAAACGCGATCATCTGCGATAGGAAGTCAGGCGTCCCCTGTCTGCCGCCGCTGTCTGTCTGTTTGCCTGTCTGTCCGTCTGTCGCGGGATGAGCATTGAAAAGTCCATCATTGCCCACGCCGGGTCTTGTTACAGCCGACTCTGCCTGCAGTTGAGTTACACTCTCAAAAATGAATGCATGATTTAAGCATAAAATGCTTAAAGTCAAGCATATTTCATGCTTGAAACGCCAAAAATCCCATACGCATATAATGCCTCATTGAAGCATATTATGCTTGATTGAGGGATACCATATACTAGCCCCAAGAATACAATACGTGCCTCAAGCATCAAATGCTAGTGTCAAGCATACAGACAGTTGATGTACGCAGATGATTCTTAAATCAATCAAATCTCACAAGAACACAAGATTCGCATCAAAATGGCTTTGAATCAAGCAAACGTTTTTGAGAGTGTAGAGCGATGTATTGACTTTCAGACAAGCAGTAAATATTTGTTCGGAGAACTAAAATTTTGTTAGGGAAACTAAATTAAGTTTGAACCACGGAGCAAAAGAGAGAAAAAAAAATTGTTTAGTGCCTGCAACGAACCTCTTTGTTGGGGCAACTAACGGTTCGTTGGTGCAACTAAAATTTGTTCCCTCTAGTACAAAATTTTAGTTCCAAACAAAAATTTACTGCTTGTCTGAAAATCAGCTAATACACCCTAACTTAGTTGCGACAACTAATCTTTTTTCTCCGTGTACTCCGATCCTGCTGAATAACGCCGCATCTCAAGCCAAAGGACTGTACTTCAAGCTGCGTAGACCGTTCACTATGCCTTGAAAAATAAAAATAAAATACATAACTCAGAGAAGGGTTGAAATGCCGTCGGTGTACCCCCGACGAAATCAGTCCAAAGTCAAAGGGTTCGGATTCTAATACCGACTTTGGAGGGTTGGCGGTTTCCGAGCCGGCGCATTTTGTTTGCCTCCTTGCCTGCCCCTCCTGCCCCCTCTCCCTTTCTCTCACGCACAAAATCTCACTCCCAGCAAGACCCGTGGGATTGATCCCTTCCCCCAGAGGCAACGCGTCGCTTTGGAAGGCAATCCCATCCCATCGCAACCCCCCCCCCCTCTCTCTCTCTCTCTCTCTCTCTCTCTCTCTCTCTCTCTCTCTCTCTCTCTCTCTCTCTCTCTCTCTCTCTCTCTCTCTCTCTCTCTCTCTCCCTCGCTGTCTCCCACCCTTCCCTCGCACCTCCGTCCAAAGACCCGCATCTCCCCTGAGCCTGCACGCTGCGCACAAATAGGAACAGGCCCGAACCTAATTCGGGGCGGCGAGCACCGCTGCGGTTTCTGCCTCTTGCAACAAATGTCATGTGAAAAGGAGAAAAAACAACAACAAACGGCAAAAACAAAAACAACAAAAATTGCCCTAAACGCGCTGATTACTATATTACAGTCTACTCGTGACAACGCCCACATCACAGCGGCCGCACACTCCCAAAAATGAATGCTTGATTCAAAGCGATTTTGATGCGAATCTTGCATTCTTGTGGGATTTTGTTGATTTAAGAATCATCTTCGTACATCAACCGTCTGTATGCTTGGCACAAGCATATGATGCTTGAGGCACGTATTGTATTCTTGGGAGCATATGGTATCCCTCAATCAAGCATAATATGCTTCAATGAAGCATAATATGCGTGTGGGATTTTTAGCGTTTCAAGCATGAAATATGCTTGACTTTAAGCATTTTATGCTTAAATCGTGCATTCATTTTTGAGAGTGCAGCAGAGAGCGCCCTGCCGGGACTGTAACTCTCCGGCTTCAACCGATTCGTTAGCCGGACCGGACCGGACCCCCGCGGACCCGCCAGATGCATGGACCCATCAGGCAGCAACATAAAGAAATCAGAAATGGGGGCAACCGAGCCGAGCCGAGGCGAGCCGAGCAGGGCGCAGGGCAGGGAAAGGGGTGCGCGGGGACCAGGCGCGGGAATCAAAACGGACTCTGCGTCCGACAGACCGATCAAAAACCTCTTTTTCTCCCCCGCAGTTTTTTTCTTTCTTCCTTTCATTTATTTTATTTTCCACCAATATAATGCAACTAGAGGGAGAGAATCTTTCATCTGCGCGTTTGTATACGCTCCGCAGCTCCGCCCCCCCCCCCCCACAACCACTCCCCCCGGACACACAGCCCAGTCCGCGTTACCCCTTTTTTTAACTCCCTCCGCGTCTGCGTCCAATTTTTTCCCCCCTTCGCGCTACTTTCCATATTTTCATTTGCTTCGATATGATTGGCGTCGGAGGCCCTTCCTTTCGCTCTCTCACCGTGCGCGCGCGTTGAGAGAGAGAAAGAGAGAGAGAGAGAGAGAGAGAGAGAGAGAGAGAGAGAGAGAGAGAGAGAGAGAGAGAGAGAGCGACAGGCGCAGGGAGCGCTACCATTCAATCAAACCGAGGGGGCAGGGCCAGGCAGGACGTGCCGCACTTCTAATTGCCGTCATTGGTAATCAGCCCGGCCGCTAGAGTGCGCCACGGTCGCCGCCTGGAATGCATAACGAAACGCCAACAAAAACAACCGCACCACCGACATTGTCGAAACGTGAAATACCTCCCCCCCCCCTCCCTTAACCTGTTATAAACAATCTTGTTGAAAAAAATCTCGACGGGTCAACGATAAATCGAAAATTCTGGAGTATTAATCATTGTAGCGGCTGGCGCCCAGTTATACTGTCCAGGGGATCACACGTGGCGTTTAAGGTGGCCGCTTCTCCGCCTCGGCAACTTATGTATTTCCTCGGAAGTGCGCTTCTTGTCTGGTCCTCCTAAAGACTGGCATCTTTCTCCTCCAGCGCGAGTGTCTAGGCCAGGATGCTCTGGATGCCTAGCTGCCGAGGGGCACACTAGTCTTGAAAATTTGTACAGTGACTGAAATACCAAATGACTGGATGTGACTGGAGAGAGAGAGAGAGAGAGAGAGAGAGAGAGAGAGAGAGAGAGAGAGAGAGAGAGAGAGAGAGAGAGAGAGAGAGAGAGAGAGTCGACGGAATTCCTGAAAGAGACTGGAAAGTGAGGTTCTCTTCATGTTCTGCGTTGAGGGCAGATGCTACAAATGTAGGAAGCTTCGGGCGATTGGTATCGTGGCACGTCAGCCATACTGGTTGAGGCGCTATTTGAAACAGACGGTGTCCCGGGATCAACTCTTGCCTCCGCCTCCAAATTTTTTTCTCGATGTTCAGCTCTACTCTGTGGAGATACATTGCCGGGAGCGCAGCTATCAACATCGTGGCTCGGTAGCCGCATTGGTTAGTGGACCGGTCGGAAACCGACAGGTCGGTGGTTCGAATCTTGCCGGTCACTCAACTTTTTCTTGTGACGCAACTCGGAGGACAGTGGCTAAAGTATACTTCCGAACGTGACGTAGATATGGCTGTCCAAGCGACCGTGCGGGCTAAGGCGCCGCCG
>CM076247.1:18109995-18182495 GCA_038380765.1 Odontothrips loti | reverse complement strand
GAGAAAGAGCGTGAGTCGGGGAGCAAATGAAGACAGCGGGGTGGGGCTGTCTCCCCACGCCCGGCTGTGCCGCACTGTGTGCGCAGCGGGCGCCGGGCTGACATGAGACGCTCAGACTGCACAGACTCAGTCACTGCCTCTGCTTTACTCGACGTCAGCGGGCGTCGTGTTTTGATCGGCAGGAAACACAGGAACCTTTAGACTGCTGCAGGAGGAAAGTCCGTTTCTCGGGTTCACTTTTCGGGGTGAGATATATGAGGGCGCTAACGCGGAGCCCCGACGCTCCCGATTCCGCGCCGCGCCAGAGGAGGAAGATAGAGTCGCGAAGCAAGTTAAGCCGTAACGCCGCCGCGCCGCGCCACGCCGCGTGCGTTTGCTGCTTCCTTTGCCTCCCTTTGATCCGCGGGATCGGGGCCGCCGGGGGCCGCGCTGCAGAGCGCAGCCAGGGCGCAGCCAGGGCGCAGCCAGGGCGCAGCCAGGGCGCAGCCAGGCCTCGGCCTGGCGCCTCGGCCTCGGCCAGAGGGGGCGCCCGTGTCTGGCGTCTGGCAGGTCTGCCCGTGTCTCCCACGACGTCGCAACTCATGGTCACACTCCTCTTGCGCGGAGCAAAGCCCGCGCCCGCAGTGCAGCGGGCAAAAAAGAAAATTACGCTAGGAGAGGAACATCAGCGGGTATCCATTCAGATACCAAAGAATCCTTGAATAACGAGCCCCGACGAGGCGGGCGAGGAAATAAAAGGAAATAGGGGCAAACGGTCGTTGGCACAGGGTGTCGTCCACAGGGTGTCGTCGTACAGGACCGACCACTGCGCACCTTGCCAGTGCCAGCTCGCATTCCTCCATTCAGCAGGCCCATTTCCTCTACATTCTTTGTCGCGGAAGAGAAACACTATGCGATTCTCGTTTATTTCCTCTCTTCGTGTTTTTTTTTTTTAGCTTAACTGGGGTTCCCTCTCATCAGACGTTTTCGGTATTCGCAGCCCTCCTTCTGCCCCTCTCTGTCTCTTCTCTTCGTCTCTCTCTCTCTCTCTCTCTCTCTCTCTCTCTCCCCCCCTCTGCTAATTCAAAGTACATTTCTCCAAATTCCCCCCTCTCACCCCTTTCTCTACGTTGCATTCAATCGCACACTGCAGCTTGTAACCTGATTCCGAGCACTCGATGTAGCAGCAGGAATAGTGTGGCATCGTGTGGCAGCAGCAGTTGAAATGGAGAGGAGACAGCGGGCATGGGACTGAGAAAGCCAGAGAGAGACAGAGAGACAGAGAGGGGGGGGGGGGGGGTACGCCACTCAATACACGAAGCGCCTGCCCCCTCTTCCGCCTTCCCAGTCATGCCCATCGGAAATCTCATTAAAAGAGCAAGCGAAAAAAAGGGGAGCAGGACTCGTCGTGGAGGAGAAGAAAGCGCAAGAGGAGGGCAGTCATCGTCAACAGTTCATTGCTCGTACGTTAGGAGAGAGAGAGAGAGAGAGAGAGAGAGAGAGAGAGAGAGAGAGAGAGAGAGAGAGAGAGAGAGAGAGAGAGAGAGAGAGAGAGAGAGAGATAGAGAGCAGATAGCGAGACGAGTCGTTGTTACGTCTCCGGAGAGGTAAGGGGGGATACAAAGAAAGAGTGAGAAGAGGGGGTGGGAATTCACAGAGAGAGAGAGAGAGAGAGAGAGAGAGAGAGAGAGAGAGAGAGAGAGAGAGAGAGAGAGAGAGAGAGAGAGAGAAAGAAGATAGCAGGGGTAGGGGTATCGAACGGCAACTCTTTTCCTGCCCGGCCTGCTCTGTCTCCCTCTGCTGCGTATGCTGGATCCGCGATCTATATGTCTCTCGCTCTCGCACTCACTCACGCACTCTGCTGCGAGGAGCCATCGTGACGGAATTGAAAAACGGTGCTCGGAGATGAAGGCGGAAACACGTCGGCGCGGCGACAGGTTGACAGTGTCAGAGTGTCAGCCGGCACCCCGACTGTGCTGTGTGTTTGTAGTTCCCGATGCCGTCGCCCCGTTTGCAGCTCGTATTGCTCAGGTTTCGCCGCTCCGTCCGCATATCGCACGCCTTGTTACTGGGCCCTTGTTTTCCCGTTGGCGTATGACGGTAGTTCGAACTCGATATCAGGTCGAAACAGGAGCTACCCGCACCAACGTTCCGTCGTCTCGTAAAGATTCACGTTTAGAAGTTTAAATTTAGAAAAGCTGAACATTTCCTGTCCACTCTTTTGTGTGTTCAGGTCTTAAATAATGCCAAAACGTAACCAAAGAATTCCTGATTTTTCAAGTCACCCGATGATTTTCGAGTGAACAGGTGACCATGGAGGCGTCATTTTTTTTCAACACAATGTTTCTAAACTCACTACTACAAAAATTGATTTAAAAAAATTTGAATCTCGAATCAAATAGAAAGCAGATGATACCAACTCTAAATGTGTCCTAGTTTTTTAAAGGTTTAGAAAGTTAGGAAAATAAAGTCTTCTTTGTGTGTCTGTTGAAGCAGAACTTATCGTTAGTTGCGTTTTTTGTTAGTTTATGTGGATCGTAAGAGAGAGACGAAGATATTTGAAAGGAAAGAACATCTTCCTGAGGCAATTTTGGAGCGGCGAGGCGGGTGCAGGAGGAGGGGAGGGGGTGCCTTCTCTTTCCCCGCCCAGGATGGCCCGCATGGCCCATGACCGCAACAATGCGCGATGGGCAACAGACGGCGGAACGCGGCCTCCCCGTGCGGTATATTTCTGCGTGCTCGCCTGCCTCCGCATGAGAGTACAAGTCGCTGATACATTATATTTGTATTATTGTTTCTTTTAAGACTGTGGGTGATAACATGTATCATCTGCTAAAAATTAAATCCCTCTTTAAATAGGAAGCAGATGATACCAACTCTAAATGTCTTCCAGTTTCTTGAAGGTCTAGGAAGTTATAAAAATAAAATCTTATTAGTTCGCTGCACTCGCTACGCGCCTTTTCGACTTATCGGGAGTAAAAGCTAGCTGACACCTCTTTCTTCCATATTATTTAGTTTAGCTATGCTATGCTAGTACTATTTAATGAGGTATCATCTGCTAAAAAAATAATCTAAAGTTGAGCAAAATGCATGGCGCATGGCGCCTACTTTCTTTACCCCCTTTTCGCCGGACCATCCCGACCGGACTGACGAGGCGGAGGCGGGTAGATAGCCAGGATAGCGCCAGCAGCGCCAGCAGCCATGTCACCAACCGTCTAACTAGGCGACCCCCTGTCCCCGTCCCGGCCCGTCTCTTGCGGCCAGCGGCGGCCCGGCCTTGGCTTGTCCTCGGCCGCGCACTGCTCACGTCTCGCCAGCGCCGACCCGCAGTCCGCCCCCGCCGCCGCAGCCTGTCGCCACTTATTGGGGCGGTCGGGCTCGCGGCGCTTCCACCGCCCCGCCCCCGTGCTCCGCTCCAGTTCGGGTAGTGTAGGCCGGGGCCGCGGCCGGGGAGCGGAGCGGGGCGGAGCGGAGCGGGGCGGAGCGGAGCGGGCGGGGGAAAAAGGGAGTGACGTCTCGGTGGACGGGCAGGTGTTTGACAGTTCCGCTAACAAGGGGCGCTGGCGCTGCTGGCGCTGCTGCTGCGGCCGGGCCCCGAGCCGGGACGGCGGCGCGTGCGGCCGGAGGCAACGCCGGCGGAGGGACTGACGGGACTGACGTGGACGTGACGGGGTTGTCACGTGACTTCCTGTCCGACGAGCTGCGCGCGCTTTAAAAGGGAGGGCGGCTAACTACCTCCGCCCCCCCCCCCCCCCCCCCGACGGTGGCGGTCTTCCGGCCCAGCCCGCGCCATCTGCACCTGCTGCAGCGCGCGCACGGTGGCGGCTGCCTGACCCCCACCCCCCGCGAGGTGAATCATTGTCTATATTTCACGCGGGCATTCCACACCTCACCCCACCCACACTACTCACACGCTCGCGCTCTCTCTAACACACTGTTTCCCCGGAGTTCGACCGAACTGCTGCCACCGCCACCGCCGTTGCCCGCGGCCGTGCCTCCACCACACGTACCCCGCCCTCCCTCTGGCCCCACACCGGCGCTGCCTAGCGCTGCCCTGGCATTGCTCTCGTCGCCTCCTCGGGAGGTATACGGACGTCCATAAACCATGTGGCCGGGACAGTCCCAGACACCGTGAGAAACCCACACGGCACGGCCCTCTCGGCAGAGCCCTCTCGGCAGAGCCCTCTCGCCTGGCGTGCTCCCTCGAGGCCCCGGGGACGGTCCCGGACGGTCCCGGACCGCTCCCGCCACCAGCCACACCACCCCGGCGGCGTCCCCCGTGAAAATCATGTCCGCAATATCAATCTTGCAGGCAGGTGATGAGGGCCGGGTGCCGGGACCAGGACCCTCACGGCCACACCGGTATGCATGTCCACGTCCGGGCGCTGCGCGAGGCGCTGCACATGCCCGGAATAAAGAACTCATACCGGCGATACGAAATAG
This sequence comes from Odontothrips loti, assembly GCA_038380765.1. Taxonomy (NCBI): domain Eukaryota; kingdom Metazoa; phylum Arthropoda; class Insecta; order Thysanoptera; family Thripidae; genus Odontothrips; species Odontothrips loti. Next base: position 18,178,073 of record CM076247.1, on the reverse strand, counting down.
TGGTCCTCGGAGGAAACTTTCGCGGCGCAAAACTTATCGTGGCGGAGGGGGAAGGGGGGGGGGGAGCTCGCGGCGGTGATGGCCGTTGTGCTTATCAAACTTTCTTTTCGGGGTCGGGAAGACGGGTCGGGTCGGGTCGCGGCAAGCGCCCGGGGCCTGCCGGGGCCGTCCGGCGCGGAGAGAGGGTCCGGGGCCGCCGTCTGATATGCTGTCTTTATTCGACGAGGGTTCGAAAGACACTGCACGGCACGCGGCACGCCGGCACGCCCCCCTGGTTTATGGGCCCCACTTCCTGATGTCATCTTCGGAGACGTTTGCCGCCGCTGCCGCCGCTGCCACCGCTGCCGCCGCCGGCTGGGACCAGGGGGCGGTGGGGCGGTGGTCCAGTCTGGCCGTGATCTGGTGGTTGTGCTCTTGGCTCGGACTTGCTCGGACTGCGCTGCTGCAGCCGGGCCCGGGGCGGCCGGCCGCGCGCTCTCTGAGTGGCCCCCGAGTAGCAGCCCGCCCCGCCCCGGGCACCATCGCAAAGTGGGTCATAAACACGGGGTGATTTGTCTTGATTGTCGATGTTGTATTCACTGGCGCTGGGCGGGTCGGCGCTGGGCGCTGGGTACCGCAGCCCGCCAGCTCCCTCTCGTCCTCATCCTCGACCTCTTCGTCGACCCGCCCCGTCCGTGCTTCATCCCCTCGTCGCGCAAATCCGCTGTGGCGCCTTTTCCGCTCCGGGAGACGAGTCGCTGGTGCGGGGGCCTGGGGGGCCGGGGACCACACTCCTAAGTTGAGACTGAGGAACCGAGCGGCCCAAGCTGCGATCCCCGGCCGGCGTCGGAGAGGGGAGAGGCGGGGTGAGAGTGGAAGTGGAACATAGCAATCTGAGGGGGCCAGTCCAGTCGAGTCAAGTCTAGCCGAGCCGAGCCGAGCCAAACCGAGCCGAGCCGAGCCGGGCGGGGTCCTTCTGTTGTGTAGGGCGTTGCTTGCAGGGGCCATGGCATGGCGTTTCCATGATACCAAAATATTAGGTTGGTTCCCCTCGGGCTCTGCTCCGCCCTGGCCGGCCCCCGGCTGGCCCCGGCTGCCCCCGGCTGCCCCTGGCCTAGACTCGCCCTGCCTCTGGCAGCACAGCAGCCGAGCACAGCGTTGGCGGGGCGTTGCCAGGGCGCGGACAACGGTCTCTGAAAATATTAGGTTTGTTGTCCAGCTCGGTTCAGCGGGGTGATAGGACAGCGGGGTGGGTCCCTGCGCCCTGCGGGGGGTTGCGGGGGGCGGGGCGGCTGCATTGGGATATAACTCGCACGGCTGAGTTGGCACTTGGCAGCGTCGGGGCCGGGGCCGTGGTATGCAGTGCCGAGGCAAAGCGGAGCCGGCGGGGCGTGGTCGGTGATGGTGTCGGGGCTGTGTGTGTGTGTGTGTGTGTGTGTGTGTGTGTGTGTGTGAGTGTGTGTGTGGAGGGGCTTAGCGGCGATATTGGTTTTGCTGCAAGTTGTGATTGGCCCAATTCGGAGACGCGTGCGCGCGCGTGTCTGGGCCGATGTCTTCCGGTGTTCCCTCCCTTTCTCTCTCTCTCTCTCTCTCTCTCTCTCTCTCTCTCTCTCTCTCTCTCTCTCTCTCTCTCTCTCTCTCTCTCTCTCTCTGTGCCGCGCTGGCCCTGCCGAGGGACTGACTCACTCAGTCAATCAGCTTTGCGATTGCAACGCAAGGTGGGAGGTAAACATTATTTCAGAAAGTGTGTGCATAGTGAGATTTTTAAAAGATGAGAGGAGAGTCCCCCGCGAACAAAGCTGACATGTGTCATTTAGAGCAAAAGTCATTGTGTGTTTCCCTTTCATTTGTCACGGCGAGCAGTCGTAAAGTATTTCATTAGACGACGACACAACCTTCCCGTGTGACGTGTGCGCGGCGTGTGCACGCGGCGTGTGTGCGCCGGTCCGTTGCTTTCCGCTTTTTGCTTCATTTTGCGACCTCTGCGGTTTTATTGTGCGTGGAGAGGGAGAGGGGGTTGCAGACGAGCAGTTTTGACGCTGTTCTCGCCGCTGACTCGAAAAAAAGTCCGCGCATGATACCGCTCTCCTCTTGGGCCTCCCCCTTCTCTCTCTCTCTCTCTCTCTCTCTCTCTCTCTCTCTCTCTCTCTGTGTCCCTCTATCTGTCTCTCTCTCTCGCTCGCTTCATGCAAACCCTCGAAAGGGAGTGTGTGCACTATGCATGCATGCCGCCCATGTTAGCTTATCTGGTGTTCTCACTGCGCATCGATGATGCGAATGGAAACGGGAGCCGGAAGCACCACAGCCCCTCCAGTCTCCGGCAGAGAGCCTCCGGCATGCCTCCAGCCTCCGGTTGCGTCTTTCCCCTCTCTTCCGGTCCGCCCGATGGCCATGATTCCGCAATTTCACTCCCAAATTGTCGGCGCGCGCGCCAAGACGCGCCCCTGTGCTGTCACGTGCGCGGGTACGGAGTGTACGAAGGCGACGCCGGCATGAAGAAGGGCATAATCGACCTTGACGGCTCCCCGTGTGCAAAATATTTCCGCCGGCGAAAATTGTCAGGGAATGGGGCTGCCAGGGGAGGGAAGGGGTGGTTATGAATGGGCTTCCGATGACAAAAGGAGAGATAAAGGGCGAAGTATGAGAAAAGAGAAGGCGGATATATAGGGGACGAGGGAAAAAGAGGAGAGTGAGAGGGAGGGAGGGAGGGCGGGAGACACAGAGAGAGAGAGAGAGAGAGAGAGAGAGAGAGAGAGAGAGAGAGAGAGAGAGAGAGAGAGAGAGAGAGAGAGAGAGAGAGAGAGGACGACGAAAAATTGTAGTAAACGGGTCCTGTCACGGCTACGCAGCACCTGCAAAGGTGACAAATAAAATCAGTCACGAGGAGTGCTCATAGCTGGGGCTCTACCCCCCCCCCCCCCCCCCCCGCAGCCCGCACCGACCTGGCTAAACAAACAGGCAGGATGCTTGTGCTCTGTGCATTAAAATTGACGCCGTGCGGGCGGGAACTATGACTCCGTCTACCGACCGAGACATTTTTTCTTCTTCATAAATCACAGAACAAATATTTGGGGTTTGCAGGTTTGCGAAAACTTTGTGGGCGAAACCCCGCTCTCGAGCATCCCGGCAGTGTGACTGTGGCCCGCTGTGGCCTCCAATAGGAAGGTCACCGTGTACCAGCCTGTACGGGTCTGCGGACATTGCTTAATTAATTATTTGTGTGCGGCTCATGGAGGGAAGGGTAGGTGGCACGCGCACAGTCGTGCAGTGCAACACAGCGGGCCCTGATCAACAAATAATGCCCCCGTAACACGGTGCGCCGCCTGGAATGTGTCGCGCGCGACCCAGCTGCGCGGAATTGTGTCCGATTAGAGATAAAACGAACCACAAGTCGCGTTTGTCATTCGTTCAGCGTCCGCACGCGGTGTGATTGCTTTTCCAGGGTGAGTCCCCTCTCCCATCGTTGGTTAGCAGAGCCGCGAAATAGCGCGAATTTCGCACAGTGAAATCTCTGTTGCGCGCGGCGGAGGGCGCGCCTAGTAGGTAGGCCACACTGCACGACGCCCGCGGCCGACGGGCCGTGCCTACCTCGCAGGCGCTCCGAGTCCGAGTAGTCATGTCCATGCTGCCCCTCATTGTGCACGGTCCCCGATTTAACGTGTACTTTTTTTTTCTGGCGTGCTCTCTTTTAAGTCGCGAGTGGAAGGCCATTGAGAAACGGTACCGCGGTCATGGGACCTCCTGCGACCGCCTAGGACCCCCTGACGGACCCGAAATGAGACTGGACCACTCGCGGGGCCATTAAGGAAGGGGGGCAAGGGTGGCAAGGCTGGCAGGGTGGCAGGGGGCAAGGGGGGCAAGGGGCCCAAGGCTGTGTCCTTTGGTGTCGAGAGTGTCGCAGGAAGACAAGACGGCCCCAGCCCCGCCCCATCCCCGCCCCGGCCCGCCACCAGCCAGCCGCTGCGGTCTATTTACTCAGCACTCGTGATTTGTTTTCCCGCCGAAACGAATGACGTTAATGGAACGCAAGTTGTGTTGTCATTCCTCTTTGGGCGAAATGTCCCCCTCCCCCTCTCTCACCCTCTCTAGCGCCCCTGGCCCCGGCCGAGCCGAGTGGGCCCAGCGTTTACTCATTTAACGAATGTGGGGCGGCGGCCAAGCATTTTTGTGGAGGACTGCTGCTACTGCTGCTGCTGCTGCTGCTGCTGCTGCTGCTGTTGCTGCTGCTGCTGCTGCTGCTGCTGCTGCTGCTGCTGCTGCTGCTGCTGCTGCTGCTGCTGCCCCTGCCTCGGCCGGCGGCCTTCAAGGGATGGATGGAGGGGCGGAGGAATTTCACGCAAGTAAAGTGCAGACTCAGAGTACGTGCAGCGGCCCTAACTCCCCAGTATACTCTCTCCAGAGGAATTACGATTACTGGGGCATGTCGGAGCACAGAGACAATTCAAACTTCTCGAAATTTTCGGATAATTTGACGATTATGTATAATACAGACATTTTATGTAGAATTACTCGCATCTGACGGCAGCTCAGGTCCATTTTTTATGACTTCAATGCCATATCGAACATAACAACTTTTTTCATAAACTTTTCGAGTTTCCAAAAGGAAACAAAGATTTCTTTTTTTTGTTTGAGTTTTTTTTTTAACTGAAAACTTTGTCCCTCACTCCCACAGCCACAGCACACTCTCACAGCTAGCAGGAGCATTTTGGTTGAGTACCGCCGCGCAAGGCCTCCCGACTCCCCCGTGGCGCGGATGGGGCGCTGGGGCGCACACAAGCGGAACCGGGACGACACACACGCTATCGGTGGCTGGATCGCTCGGAACAGGCCATTTGCGGTCTGTCTCCGCGCGCCGCCGCGGGGACATGGCGCACGCGCACGCACGCACGCACACACGCCCGCACGCACACGCACAAGGGCACGCACTCGCATGCTCACATACGGCAGTGGCAGTAGTAGTAGCACCATCGGACATCCCCTTTGGCGGTTGACCCTGTGGCTGTGCTCCCTAACCCCGCTCCCGCCCCTCCCTGTCTCACTGCTGTCTGTCTCTCTCTCTCCCTCTCTCTCCGTCGCTGCCTCTTCCTCTCTCTCCCTCGCCGCACCAGGAGGCTAAGTTGGCGTCCGTCCAGTGCGCACGGCGTGGGGGGACCACACCCGACCGCCGCTCCCGCCCCTTTTTGAGAGGGAGGCTGGGGTCTGCTCGGCCCCCCGCGGGGCCCCCGGGGTGCACGCCCCGGCCGGCCTCGGCCCCGCGGGGATCCGGAGGGGTCGGCCACCGCCGGGCTTTACATCCAGGCTAAAAAACAAAAAACATATACATTGTCGAGCGTTTGTTTGTCGTGGTCCATCGCACAGCGGGGGCCGTGCAGCCCCTCCGTGTGGTTAGGTCCGCCCTGCTGGCACCGCGAGCGCGTTGCTCTTTCCAGAGGGGGGAAGAGTGGAGAGGATTTAAGGGAGCCGGGAGGTAGCAGGGGAGCTGGAAATGCGATGAGAGCGAGCGAGACGGAGAAAGAGACAGAGAGAGAGAGAGAGAGAGAGAGAGAGAGAGAGAGAGAGAGAGAGAGAGAGAGAGAGAGAGAGAGAGAGAGAGAGAGAGAGAGAGAGAGAGAGAGAGAGGGTAGGGGTGAGGGTTCGCGCTGCGGGGTGGGCGGAGGGGGTCCTTCGCGTCGATTCAGCGCTGTTCAGTCAGCGTTTTTACCATGTTTTATACGATAACGCGCGGCCATAAAGTGGGGATCGTTAGACCGTGTGGACCCAGCCGGGGCCGGGCTGGGCCGAGCCCTGGCAGCAGCGCGTACAACACGGCACCCGCACGGCCCACGGCGAGGGCCAGGCCGCGCGGTTGGTACCGCCTCGCGGTATATCAAACTGTTTGGTAGCTGCAGCCCCCCCGGGCCGCACGCCCCACCCGGCCCGGCATGCAGGCCGCCAACACGCTAGGGTGTGCCATACTTCATTTTTTTCGAAATTCGGTGTACGCGTTACCTCAATCGTAGCCATTTTTCATGCTGATTCCGAGGAAAAAAGGTAAAAAAAATTGGAGGCCGTTTAGGGGGTCCGACTCGCCTCGGTTGGGGGCCGAAATGCCCCTCTACAAGGCGAAAAATTAATGTAGTCAAAAAATTTTGAAAAAAATTCCCCAACCCAAATCGACGAAAGTAGGGCCCTAAAGGGCTGAAATTTCAAGGAAAACGTCGTATCTCTTATGGTTTCGAAGATATCGGCATTAAAAGTGCAAAAATCGATTATTGCACTTTCAATGCCGATACCTCCGAAACCATAAGAGATACGACGTTTTCCTTGAAATTTCAGCCCTTTAGGGCCCTACTTTCGTCGATTTGGGTTGGGGAATTTTTTTCAAATTTTTTTGACTACATTAATTTTTCGCCTTGTAGAGGAGCATTTCGACCCCAACCGAGGCGAGTCGGACCCCTAAACGGCCTCCTAATTTGTTTACCTTTTTTTCCTCGGAATCAGCATGAAAAGTGGCCTCGATTGAGGTAACGCGTACACCGAATTTCGAAAAAAATGAAGTATGGCACACCCTACCAACACGCCCCCTCGGACGATGAATCGCTCGGTTTTTGCCCTTAAAAGCCGCGCGATCGCCGCGCAAAGAGAGGTGCGGTCGACAGAAAGAGACCGCAGCGCGCTCTAGCGCAGTGTGGTCCCAAACACACACGCACAGGAAAATGGAATCGAGATAAATACATTTTCAGTCTGTTCGACCCAAATATATGCCTGGCCGAAATTCAGTAAAATTCAGTAAAAATTTTGAGTGGATTGAAAAAAAAGGAAAAAAATATTTTGAAACTGAAATTAAGTAGGAAAAACCGACGAAACGTCTGGGCAGTCACGTCGGTTTTCTTACTGCAGGGGGCAGCACCAGCACACCGCAGCTGCAGGTGGGGTGTTTGGCGGTGTCCCACAGGACTGCCTATAAGCAACGCACTAGGTCGCCGCAGTGCGCCGCACGCACCGCGCCTCGCCGACGTCTCTATCGGCAGCGATGCCATAGCTGTCAAGACGGACACGCGATCTGGATTAAAATACTTTTCCCCGATATCCGTCTGATAACTGGGCCGGTTAGTTTGAGAGCTGGCGCGTCGTCTGGGAGGAGGTGCGGGGCGGTGCGGAGCGGGGCGGGGCGGGGCCGGGGCCGGGGCCGGGGCCGGGGCCGGGGCCGGGGCCGGGGCCGGGGCCGGGGCCGGGGCCGGGGCCGGGGCCGGGGCCGGGGCCGGGGCCGGGGCCGGGGCCCCCACTGCCCCTCCCAACCACGACCGGGCAGAAGGAGCCATCAGGACGCTAAAGTATTCTCCCCTCACCGGGCCCGAAAGTTAGCGGATGGCAGTGCGTGCGGGGCTCGCGGCGCTGCGCCTGCCGGGCGCGTGCCGGGAGCGTGCCGAGGGCGTGCTGGGCGCACGGCACCCAGTTACACCCTCAGCCATCTTATACCTCCCTCAATGAGGGCCGCGCCGGCCAGAAAGAAGAAAAAGTTGGGCGGTGAAAAAATGCAGAATAGAAAGGTGGGAAAGGAAGAGAGTCTTATTTTGTTTTTGGTCTTTCTTAATATATACACAACGGAGAGGGGGGCCGGTGAGCCTCTCCAGCCGCGCTACGCTCTCCGCCCTTGCCACGGCAACGGCAACCTGCATTGCTGACCCTCGCTAAGTAGTGCCGCAGGCCGCAGCCCGGATGGGTTTTGAGAGTCTGCGACCCACTTCGCCGGGCGCCGAAGTGCCGGAGGCGACCAGAGGCGACCAAAGGCGACCGGGGGCTAGGGGGCCGGAGGTGGGCCGGAGGGGGGCCGGAGGGGGCCCATTGTACCCGGAATCGTGATTCGATTAAGATCGACTACCTCTGGAGAGTATAGCAGTTGCTCCGCCACCGTCCTCGTCGGCGCGGTCGGGCTGTATAACAAGGGCGGGGCGCGGGCGGGTCCCAGTGCACGGCCTCCTCCTCCAACCCCTTTCCCTTTTCCCTGGGACCGACCGGGATGTTCGCCCGGCTCGACTAATGCGAAGTTGGAGACAAGAAGACTGAGTCGAGTCCCTGCAGAGGAGCCAGCGCAGCCAGCTAGCACACCCCACACCCTTCCTTACTCCATCATCAACTTTCCGCCACTATGTTAGCAGAGCGGCCGCCCCCCTCCAACCCGCCCCCTCCCCACCCCTCCCTTACACACACACACACACATACACACAAACCCGTACGGGGACAGGACAGGGGGCGCTCGGGGGTTGTGGTATTTGAAACCGCGGGCCTCCCAGCCTGGTCCGAAGATACGGCTCCGCGACGACCACGAAAGCGGTTCGAATGTCGAAGTGAGGCCCGGCCGACCCGACGGCCTACATATCAGGGGCAGGCCCACGACTACCGGTTTGGTCAGATCCGAGCGTAGAATGAAAATCTATTTCCGAACGACAAAATAAGTTTTGAATTAAGCTGGGGTCTTTAATATTTTTTAAAATATTTTTTTTAGCGGCGCCTTGTTCATTAAATCTCGAGCCGCCACTCTGAGCACACGGGCAACTTCATCCTTCCCGCGCCGTTGCGGTCTCTCCGAGCTCTTTTCCTTATTTGAAGAAGTCATCAGAGCAGGGGAAGCAACTACGTGCGAGGGCCTTGGTTCCATGCGGTAGCGCTCTAATATATTCAAATTATCTTCTAAACTAATGATCCGATTCGCTCCGGGTTGGTTTCATTCGATAGAGGAGTACGTTTTACATTCGGTAGGATACTTATATTACTAGTTTACTCATATTTACTGCGTAAAATGGTGGATACTTCGTGCCAAAGGGCAAATCTCTGTGAAAACGCAGAATCGTAGACAAGATTTGCGACCCATATAACTCAGGAAGGACACGTGAAAATTCATATATCGATGCATATTAGCAACTTCCAAGGCATAACCTGTGCTAATATCTCAATTGCAAGTCTCAAGCACAGCTGGCCTCATTGTTATAATACGAACTATTTGCGTAAAATTTCAGCTCGCTACCGCATGGAACCAGGCGCTTTGACGCTGTTGCCACCCCCTGATCAGAGTACGCCCCTGTTTTCATACTCGTCCTCCTGGGACACGCGCCCGCCTGAGTTCTTACGTCGTCGTGAGAGGATCCGCGCCGGGCGGCCGCGGGGCGGCGGAACTAGCGACGGCACAAGCGGCACAAGCGGCGCACAAGCGGCGGCACAAGCGGCGACACAAGCGGCGACACAAGCGGCGGCACAAGCGGCGGCACAAGCGGCGACACAAGCGGCGACACAAGCGGCGGCACAAGCGGCGGCACAAGCGGCGGCACAAGCGGCGCACAAGCGGCGGCACAAGCGGCGGCACAAGCGGCGGCACAAGCGGCGGCACAAGCGGCGGCACAAGCGGCGACACAAGCGGCGGCACAAGCGGCGGCACAAGCGGCGGCACAAGCGGGCACAAGCGGCGGCACAAGCGGCGGCACAAGCGGCGGCACAAGCGGCGGCACAAGCGGCGGCACAAGCGGCGGCACAAGCGGCGGCACAAGCGGCGGCACAAGCGGCTCTTCCGCTCATGGAAATCGATGCGGACGGCGCTGTAGACCCGGGGCGGGGCACGACCGTTTCGCCACATCAACAGTATACGGATGCGGCCCGGCGGCCCCTTCTTACGTCAGATCCTCACTGAGGCCGCCGCCGGGGGCGTAATATACTGCCCACGTCCCGGGGAGCGAAATGTTCGGAGCCTGCGGTGTCTCCGGTGCCTCCGGGGGCCTCAGACCACGGCGCTGTCATGACCCCCGCGGTACACTCACCACCGGCCCACCGCCTGACAGCTGTCCGGCCGCGGCCAGCACCACGGGGGCGCGGGGGCCGCGCGGGCGGTGCAGCGCGCGGCACGGAGGCAGGAGGCAGGGTCTCACGGCCGCCGGCGCCGCAGAAATGGAGTCGAGACAAGAGAGGCTGGGAACGCGCACAGCCGGCGGCCACCCGAGACCCTTCCCTTCCACCTAGGCCATGCCAGGCCGCAGCACAGTACACGGCCAGCCCCATATCTACGGCCGCACGCTGTGCTGTGCTGTATCACATATTGATTCGCCCGGGGGCTCGGGTCCGGCACAGCACGGCACAGAGCCGGCCGGCAGCCGGGGCCACAGGGCGGACCGTGATGCCGCTCGCATCCGCACGGCCATTCCGCGCTTCGGCAGCGTGCCAGGAGGGTCTGTATCACCGCGTCTTAATCCATTGTTACTGCACGGCTGCGGCCTTACAGGGCCGAAGACATCCCCCCCGGGAAACCCCTCTGGCCCACCATTCCATGACTCACCCCACAGTACACGCTGCGCGACCGGAACTACCCTGTATGACACCCTCACTCCGCTACACCCCCCCACGGCTGGAACTACCCTGTATGACACCCTCACTCCGCTATACACCCACTACGACCGGAACTACCCTGTATGACACCCTCACTCCGCTACACCCCCCACGACTGGAACTACCCTGTATGACATCCTCACTCCGCTATACACCCACCACGACCGGAACTACCCTGCAGACACCCTCACTCAGCTACGGCACGGTTGACAACGTTTACAAAAAAAAATAATACCTGGACTTGAACCTTCCAAGGTGAAAGCGAAGACCTCTTGCACCCGGCGCCTCCCGTGTTCCCATGACCCTCCCATGACCCCCCCCCCCCGTGGACCGGAGCAGCGGCGATAATGCCGCCCTCCTCGCTCCGTTTTAAACCGACGCGTCAGCGGCGCTGTTCCTGCCAGCTAATCGCCGCTTACAAACGGCGACGACAGACAGAGCGCGGGCACGATGTAACGTCCGCCTGATAGCTGCGGGACTTGGCCCCACCCGCCCCGCCCCGCCCCGATGATCGGAATGAGCGATAAAAGTGCGGCGTTTTCGTCCAGAAGATAAAAATCTAGTGCGCTACATTTCGTGTAACCGTTCTGCCCAGCGCAAAACTGCGCCATCGGCCATTCCGGGCCGCGTTTGGTGCCGCTGCCTCGGCCAGCGTCCGTGGCCGGTCCCCTGCTCCGGTCGGCTCCGGTCGGCTCCGGTCCCCACAGCACCGGTCTCCGCTGAAGGCCGTCGGAGGAAATCGGGTCAGTATGCTCTGGGCGAGGCTAATTAGCTGGGCACGGCCGTCCCGCCGAGACGCACGCGCGACGCTTTATAGGGACGTTTAATGGGTCTTCGAACCGCCGACCTGGCGGCCTGGCGGTGCACACAAAAAGGGCGACCCACCAATGAGGCTGACAGGCTCTAACTGCGCGGGGAAACTTTGGCTGCTCGCCTTCGTGGACGCGGCGTCCACCGGCATCCCACGCCGTGACACCGGCGTTCCTTCAATATTAAGTTCAATTTCAAAGTTTGAAATTGCGCGAAAGAAAAGCACCGTACTTAATAAAATTTTAGTTGCTACTGACTTTTTATGCCACTGCTGTTTGTTCTCTTCTCTTTTTGAAACCACACTCGAGGACATTTTGTGTGTGTGTGTGGAAGGGGGGGGGGGGTAACGGCCCTGGACGACCTTATTACCGCACCAAAAGCCTGGTCGGGCCCGTGACGTGATCGGCCTGTCCCGTCGTTCCGCTTCTGTGTGAAGCTGGCCTAATTCCTCCGTCCCTCGGCGGACGGTGGGGCGGCGGGGCCGGCAGGGGGCGCCAGGTCCGTCCACAGCAGCGGCAGCAGCGGCAGCAGCGGCAGCAGCGGCAGCAGCGGCAGCAGGGGCAGCAGCGGCAGGCCATAAGCCTCCGGCCTCGGCGCCGCCTGTTGTGAGCCGAGGCTGGCCGAGCCCAGCCCAGCCCAGCCAAGCCCGGCCCCAATGAATTGGCTGCTCGCACCTACGTAAACAAGCTCACTACGACAGCACGACACTACACGAACACAAAACGATCCCTGCCTGGCCCCGCTGCCGAGGAGGGTAGCGCTGCATGTTAGAGAGAGAGAGAGAGAGAGAGAGAGAGAGAGAGAGAGAGAGAGAGAGAGAGAGAGAGAGAGAGAGAGAGAGAGAGAGAGATAATAGGGGCCAGTTGGAAGGGGTCTCCACCCCACCTCACACACACACACACACACACACACACACACACACACACACACACACACACACACACACACACCTTTTCCTCCAGGGGCTCAGCAGGGGGAAACGGGATGCGGCGAGGAGGGGGTGTATTCACAGCTGGGATTAGGGTCGGGTCGTGGGGAAACGAAAGGCGAAAGTGAAGAGGTACACGCACACACACGTGCGCGTGCACACGCACACACACACACACGAGCTGGACGAAACGAATGGTGAGGGTAAGGGTTAGAACGCAGAAGCGCGCGCGCGCGCGCGCGCGTGTGTGTGTGTGTTTGTTTGTGTGTGAATAAGTAGTCAAAGCTTGGGTGATAGAAAAAGCACTCCACCCAGATTGTCACGGGACGGGCGATCCGGTGGTTTGTGTACACGGACGTGTGCGCGTGTGCGTGCGTGTGTGAGCTCCCAACGTGGACCCCACTCGGTCGGTTTGTTAGTGCGCGTTCAATTTCAGAGGGGAAAACAGCGGTGGGGAAAAAAAGAGCGGCATTAAGCAGTTAGCAGATACCCGCCCGCCGACCTCACCGAGCACGTTCGCCGAGGAGTACAGTGGAGAGCGTTTGCATTTCCATTTACTCTCTCTCTCTCTCTCTCTCTCTCTCTCTCTCTCTCTCTCTCTCTCTCTCTCTCTCTCATTCTCTTTCTCTCCTGGCGGATTCAATACCAAGAAGGCAGACAGTAGAAATCAAATTAGTTGAGAGAGAGAGAGAGAGAGAGAGAGAGAGAGAGAGAGAGAGAGAGAGAGAGAGAGAGAGAGAGAGAGACGGAGGGAGAGAGAGAGACGGAGGGAGAGAGAGAATAGCCCCGCGATGGTGTAGGGGGTGTTTACATGTGTTTTTAGCCCCCCCTCCCCCTAATGACAGCCGCCTGCCCCGCTAGCCGTCCGCTAAGCCGAGCCCGGTAGCGCTAGTGGTGTTGATGGCGGTGAGGGTGTCGGGCCGGAGGGGCCGGCGAGTCGACAGGTGAGGCGGCCATCACAGTATCGGCTGTGAGGCACGGCGGGCGCGGAGCCACGGGAATCGGGAGGCGACGAGGGGATGGAATTCGACTCCACCCCCCCCGCCCTCCCAATGCGGAGGGGGTAGGCAACTACCATGACAATAGCTGGTGAATGTAGGCAATAAGCGCGACATGTATACGCCCCCGCCTCCTCCTCCCTGCGGTGAACAATGTCTGGAAGCGCGCAGCCCGGGGCCCGGCGGGGAGGATGGAGACGACGTGTATGCGGTGTTTTGTCACCCTTAGTAGTGCGGTGTCCCGTCAACATGCGTGCGTGCGTGCGTGTGTGCGCATGTGCGCCTGCCGTGCTTGTCCAGGTGGGCTGGGCGCGCGGCGAGGGCGCTATATGAAAAGGGAGTGGCGTAGCAGGAAGGGGGCGGAGGGTGTTTGCTGAGGTGCACAAACGGCCCCGACCTGGCCGCTTCTAACCGATCAATTTCATCGCCAGAATGTGGAGCCCGAGCCATTTCCGACCGCGCCCTCCTCTCCTCCGCGCTCCCCGTCCCGTATGTGGCCCACCCGGCCACTGGCTACACGGTCCCTCGGTCTCGGAAAGTAGGTCGGAGGCCGCGCGTCAGCGAGTCGGGTGCAATGGGGAGTGGAGGCCGCGGAGACGCCGAAGACGGTGGAGACGGTGGAGACGGTGGAGACGGGGTCCCGCCGTATATCGGTTATGGCACGACCCAGCGGTGCCCGCGGGCCGCGGCCCACCCATAGCGCGTTTCATAAACGTGAGAGGTGAACTAGACTCGGGTTCTTTCGATGCTTTTGGAGCCGATAACCGACCCATCCTGATCCGGGCCTGACGCTTCCCGTCTCTTGCTGCAGTGGTCAGCAGCGGCCTGGGCCCGGGCCGGGCCTGGCCTCCCTCACTCTGATTTGTGCACTAGAGCTCTGCCTCGGCCTCTGCCCGGTTCGTTTGGCTGCTTGCGGCCTCAGCCCGACCGCCCGCCGACCTCAGCCCGGCACTGACGGGGCAGGGCACGGCAGGCTAGGAGGGTAGGGGAGTTAGCGGCGATTGGCAACGGAGCCCCCCAACTCCTACCGATTGGGACGGCGGTCGGCAGGCAGGCCCGTGCGCGAACCTAAACGACTGAGGCCTTCAAGAAGTTTAGCCGGATCGCTTCCTGTCCAAGCGTGGACGGGTGCGGGCTGGGGGCGGGCAGCGGGGGCAGCGGGGGCAGCGGGGGCAGCGGGGGCGGCGGGGGCGGCGGGGGCGGCCACCGCGCTGCACTGCCACCTGTCAAGGCGAGTACCGAAGCCCGATCGTTTGGCCAGCAAACCAAATCAGGGAGCGGCAACGGGGCTAGCTGTCGAGGGCGAGCCCAAGTGCGGCTGAAATTCGATTTGGAGCCGGCGGAGGGGGGGGGGGCGGCCGCAGCCGTCCTTCCTCAATGGAAATCGACGGCTAGTTTGTAGGATCGAGGGTGGAAAACTGGCGGGTCGGTGAATTAACCAGCGCCCAATCCCGAAGCGTGCGTAACTTCATTTTGCTGCGGTAACAGGTGGTCCGCTGTGCGAAAAGAAATTCGACTTTCTACTGCTCAAAATATAAACAAGACGACGCTTTAGCGTTGTAGAACACTTCTTCTTTTAGTATTAAGTATATTATATGGCAGAAAAATGTGTGAGGCACAAGTAAAATTTATTGTTAATGTCAGTATGAACGTTATAGAGCGAACAATAAAATTAATATGCTGGAGCAGTCTCAAATTCTCAGTATAGCAACGTGGGATTTATAGGTTGGCGAGAGGTGTGGTTTGGGTTGCATACCTGCTCGGGGTTTCGTTTACTGGGGTCATGAGCGTCATAAAACTCCATTTTCATGACAATTGAGATGGTGTTTTTCCCCTATCGGTGGTATGTTTTTGTTTTTGTTTCCAAGTGTTGTAAGCACTTTCGCTTCGGCTATCCCCTTCCTTCGTAGTTTTGTAGCCCGCACGCCAGAGGGTTCCGGGATCCTGGGGCATGCGCAGAGGTGAAAGGGAGTTGGCAGCCCTTCACCCGCTCACCCCCTCTCTCCCTCCTCGGCCTCACAACGCACTGTACCCGGCCGTGGCCGCCGGGACACTGCAGCGGGCTGAAAAACGTTATGCGGGGAAAAGATAAATAGAAGAGGAGACTGTGCTAGCAGAGGCACGGGGGGCACAGCGCACCGGCTCTGGGCCCCATGCAGGCGGGTGGCCGCCAGCCCTCACCGCCCCTCGGCCCCCGCAGCCCCCGCAGCCCCCGCAGCCCCCGCATACCGTACTTACGCCCAGCGACTTCCCTGGCGACTTATCAACGACACCGAGGGTGTTCACATTTAACGTTAAAATTCGACATGTCAACGTTAAGTTACGGGATGGCTGCGGCGCACGCCGAGGTGATCCCGCTGGCGCCGCTTTCGCCCCATTACTCCCTGAATTGCAAGTAGAGCCCCCCGAATTAAAAGCAATACCTGCGAGTAGCGGCGTCGGCGGCGTCGAGAGGGGCCCGGAGCGGCCGGAGCGGCCCGGAGAGGAGCGCTAGGGCTTTCCGGCCATAATTCCTGCAGATTAGCCCGAGCCGCGGCTTCGGAAGCGGCGGAGGGTACGGCGGCCCGGACCTACATCTACACCCCCGCCGTGCCGCTGTGAGCGCAGCTGCGGCCAGCAACGGGGGGCACATCACGTGCGAAAGTCAGTGTGCACCTAACGGAACAGTCCCTTCCCAATTATTCAAGTCACCGAAATGTTCCCGGGAAACATTTTTGGGCGTTACGTTACTTGCTGGACGATACAGCGCGACGCCGGACGAACTCCTGCAAGTGCTGGGCTCGCGCCGCTGCTGAGCCCATCCAGCCCCGCCCCGCCCCGCCCCGCCCCCGCGCCCCGCCCCGCCCCGCCCCGCCCCGCCCCGCCCCGCCCCGCCCCGCCCCGCCCCGCCCCGCCCCGCCCCGCCCCGCCCCGCCCCGTCCCCGCCCGAAATCTCCCACTATCCTTTTCGGTCCTGCTGGACAAAAGCGGGCGGCGGTGTGGTGGCGGTGCGGCGGCGAGGCGCTGCTCCTAAAAGGAGGGGGCGGGCGGGGAGGGGAGACCACCGGAGGGGTGAATCGAGTCAAGTTGAATCGAGTCCAGTCAACTCACGCCTCGCAGCCACAGCCCGCCCCTCCCTTCCACCTCCTCCCCCTCCCTCCCTTTCCCTCTCCCTCCCTTTACCCACTCCATCATCCCTTTTCAACGCGCGTACGGCGGCGGCCCTCCCCAGATTTCTAGGTCTAGGCAGCTAGTCGCACCGGCAGCACGTTATAGCCCCCTCCCCCGCACGCACGGCACGGCGGGGGGGGGGGGGGGAGGCGAAGGCCTTCGCCGCCATTGGCGGCACGCCGCATTGTTTGCCGAGGGGATTGCCGGCATATTACGCGCCACTTGCCCGCCACCCTTTTCTCTCTGCGCCCCGCGCTCCCTCTTTTGAGTTTCTTCTTTCGGTGGCGGCGGGCGGCGCCCCAGATCCTGCAGCTAGCCGTAGCCACGTCCGTCCCCCGCCGCCGCCGCCGCCGCCGCCGTTATGCGGCGACGCGAGGCTTAACTCGTTCTTACCGCCGGCCTGGGCCGGGCGCCGAGATTCTCCGCCTCCTCCGGGCCTCATCCGGGGCGTCTCTGCTGCCACATTGTGAAGACGTCACCGGGACGGGACGTCCGCGTCGAGTGTGCCTCCCCTAGTGCCACGCGGCCTCACTTGTGCCGCTTCTCGCGAGCTGTTGTCGCAAAGAGGATCAAAGCGAAGGGCCGGGCAGCCGGCGGCGGCGCGAGGCTGGCGCGTGGCCGGCGCGTGGCCGGCGCGTGGCAAGGCCCGCGCGGCAAGGCCTGCGTGGCGTGGAGTCGTCGCTTCCGGCTCACGCACGCGGACGGGAAGCCCCGCTGAGTGGGCGGGTGGAGATTGCGGGGCGCGCCTCGCAAACTGGCGCGGAAGTGTTTGTGAGCCATGCGTTCGGCTCGCGCACCGCCGCACCCGCACCGCACCGCCGCGCACCTCGAGTACCCTCTCTTGGTGTACCCCCGCCGTCCTCGCACAGTCGTATTCACCGCGGCACGAGAACAACACAAAGCCTCTTCTGCAGGACGCGGAAAATCTCGCCTGAAATTCTCATCGAAATATAAAAGAAGAACTAAAAAAAAAAAAAAAACACGGAAGGACGGAGGATGAGCCGCTGGTGCAGCAGTATGCCTTGCCCTCCTCTCTCCGAGGGCAGCAGGGAGATTATCGCAATCCCCGGAGGTGGTGTAGCGTGGTCGGTGCTGCTGTGCGCGATGCGCCTCTCCGTTCGTCTGCTCTGGTTGTTTCTCCCCCTCCCTCCCGCTCCACCCTTCGCCCCCTTCCCCCCCCCCCCTTTCACCCGGTCCGACACCGTCGTCCGTCGGCCCTAACACGTACGAGGCGTCAGCACGTCCGAATCGTAATTCACCGCTCCGCTGTTCAGCGAGGCAATTAAGTGGTTCGATGCGATGGAAACCGCTACCCCGCCCATCCCTTCCCCTGGCTCTCCCCTTCTATACGCCCCCCCCCCCCATCTCCCCCGCTCAGCTCAGGGCTCAGGGCGTACGAGCTCATATCAGCATCGCGGATCCCTTATTCGTCCCCCTTCCCTCTCCGATTTCAAATGACGGCGCCCCCATTAGCGAGGCACATACCTTATCAGGCTGCACCGAAAGACCCGCGCCGCGCCGGGGAAATGTGCGGCGATCTTGTCTCGTTCGGACAAAAAGAAAAGTAGCGCCGCGCGGGGAGATTGTTCCGCTCCGATTAACTGCGGCACTATATGACTTGGTCATGGGTGGCTACGGCCCAGTGCAGTGCAGGGCAGGGCAGGACAAGGCAGGGCAATTTTTTTTAGGATTTATTTAAAAATTATTTTTCAGGCCATTGTACAGAATGTACGACTAATAAGTCCCTTCGGCTCCAGACCAACCGGCTCTATCCATCCCTCAACAAAAAAACAAAACAAAACCTAATAATTAAAATATTAAAATTAAAAAATTACAAACACAATAAGAAAAAGAAGAAATCAAAAAACGAAAGAAGTAGGGCGGAGTACAGAAGCAGAGAGTGTCGGGCTTCCTGCCTCTCCGGGCAGGAGTTCCTCTGGCGACTGGCGCTGTCTGGACACACTTTGTCTGTGTGTGTGTGTGTGTGTGTGTGTGTGTGTGTGTCCGCGCGCGCTCGCTCGCTCGTGGGAGCGGAAGTATGCATAGCAAAGGGCCGTGAGAGGTATGTATCGAGTCGAACCGTACCCCCTATCGGTATGCGGTCGTGCCTATATGTGTCCGGCCGTGCAGTCAGCGCCGGTCTCCATCCGCTACACACTGCCAACCGCACAACACCTCAACGTCCACAAAGAACATCGTATACCCGGCAGCACTGTCAACAAGCGCAACAAAAACGTCTCCGCAGCTGGTATTTGAACCGCGGAATAAGGTGACGGCCCAACCTGACGTTCCGCCGAGTTCCCGGGATCATAATGTTGAAAAGGCTGCGGCTTCGGTTTCGTGGAAATCCCGCAATATCCTCCATATCCTCGTTCCCTCTCAGTCCGACTCTTCCTCACTATACCTTTCTCTCATCCTCCCTGCCCCCTCCCTCCCCTCTCGCCCTGATTTCAGCAGAGGACCGAATCCTAAGAAAATAATGCACCAGGTCCTCTTTTTTCCGCCCCCCGTCGGTCTCTCTCTGTCTGACTCTCTCTGCCCGCCCCTCGCGAACAGGAATTCTTTCCCCTCCCTGTATTTACTCGGCGAGTGGTTGCCTCAGCCGCGGCTGCCGGGATGCGGTGCGGTGGAGTTGGGGGGGGGGGGGGGGGGGGGGGGCACGGCCGCTGGGTTTGATGTGGCGCTGGCCGGGAGCGCTCTCCGCCCGCCCCGCCGCCGCTGCCAACAGGTTGTCTTCTTCCTATCGACAGATTCGTCGCATTAACGGCAGCCCGCAGGCCCCGTCGGCCCCGTCGGCCCCGTTGGCCCCGCCGGGCTAGAGAAGGGGATGTATTGGTGCCCGCAAATGACGCTGTAGGCTCCGAGAGGCCGGGCACCGTAGCGACACCACCACTGGCGGGGCGTGGCGGGGCGGGGCGGGGATTCGCTGTCGGAGCCCTCGGTCTCGGCCTCTCCACTTCCCCTGGGAGATAAGCAAATAATTAATTCTGGCGTGGGCTCTCGATGGGCGATGGTCTCGTCGGGGGCCCGCCCACGCCGGCCCTGCGGAACCAGCAGCCACGAGCTGATGAAGCAAGCGGCAAGCGGGGTGGGAGCGACAGCCAGCTAACGATCGGGACTAGCCACACTGCACAAACACGCGAGAGAGAGAGAGAGAGAGAGAGAGAGAGAGAGAGAGAGAGAGAGAGAGAAAGCGGAGTAAAATTAAAAGCGGAACGCGGCCACCTGTGTACTGCCTGATTGCCACGCACGTCGCTGTAAACAAGGTCTGATGAGCTCCGCTGTCCTGCAGCGTTCAGGGTGTGAAAGAGAGAAGGGGTCAAGTGCTGCACAGCAGGGAGGGAAAAAACTCCACCGTTGTCCACTCAAAGTCCACAATAGGAGAGGGTGGTTTGGTAGAGAGGGCCTTACTCCTTCCGCAACCAGTACTGTCCTGGAACATTTGGTATGAGAAATTGGTGGGTAAGATGATGACCAGGTGCCGACTTGCCGTCACGGTGGGTGTGCAAGGGCGTTGCTCCGGCCGCGGGGGGGGGGGGGTCTTACCCGCGGGACCCACACAGGGATGCCACTACAAGCTCGGACCCAGATGAGCCCGTCTACCCTGCCCAAGAAACCTTCGGGCCAAAGTTTTATTATCAGTGTTGGCACACTCTGGCAAGCCTCACTTCCACTACTGCGCGGGAAACAAGCTGCCACGCCGCGGATTTTCCTGTTCGACGGAAGAGGAAAAAGTGGAGAGAGAAAGGAAAAGTATTCGTCAAACGACGCCAGGAGGAGGCCTACTTCATCCTTGACGGTTCGTTCCCCTTTTCGCCATCGGGCGTGTGTGTGTGTGTGTTTGTGCAAGAGAGAGAGAGAGAGAGAGAGAGAGAGAGAGAGAGAGAGAGAGAGAGAGAGAGAGAGAGAGAGAGAGAGGGGGGATAGAGAGAGGTTGGGGATGGAAATCTTTCACTCCTCACTGCTTCGGATGAGTTTGCCCCCTCCCCCCTACATGTAGGAACCGCACACACGCGCACACTCACACGCACGCACACACACACTGACACCACTCTACGGGATGACTTGCTTCTTGCTCCCGCGCGATATTGGCTCTCGTGAGATTGTGACATGCTGATGGGACACGGCGCCTGCGGGGGAGAGGATAGGCAGTCCCGGCGAGCACCGCTGCGCGACGCTTGCCTACCTGCCAGGCGCTTCGCTCCGCTCCGCCCCGCTCCTTCCCGCTCCGCCCCGCTCCGCCCCGCTCCGCCCGCCGCACAACGTCAATATTTCCTCCTCCTCCTTACCGGAGCGATTGACAATAATCCCTGCGCCCGCCTGCCTCCGTGCATGACGGCGGCCTTCTCGGAGGCGCCTGCCGTGCTGTGACAAGATGCTCCCGAGTTGTGGGCCGTCCTCGTCCTCGCCCGGTCATGGTGCCCTTGGCGGCAGCGGCGGGACGGAACTCGGTTATGTTCGGTGTTGTATGTCAAACTACGGGGGCGCAGCGCTTCCTGTTCAGTGAGACACGGGCCAAACTAGCGGCGTGGTTGGTGGGAGGCGGAGGGAGGAGATGAAGTCGTGACGAGTGTGGCGGCCCTGTGTGTGTATGTGTGCGTGTGTGTGTGTGTGTGTGTCCTCAGGCGGCCCCAGACTCATCGCGCCGGGGAGACCGCTAGGGCGATGAGGCGATGATACGCCCCGCTGCCGGGCTGGGCATCCGTCTTACTATAGTACACGCAAACAGAGAGTCAGAGAGAGAGAGAGAGAGAGAGAGAGAGAGAGAGAGAGAGAGAGAGAGAGAAAGAGAGAAGGGGAGAGATAGGGCTCCGCAGGGTAATAGGCATCGACCGTGGCGCCGGCAGCTCAACACAGCGCGTGCGGTCGTCAGCGCCGTGGCATCAGACAATACGGAACAGGCGCGTGTCGGTCGCGTGTCGGTCGCGTGGCTGGCACTGTGGCCGCGCACTGCCTGGGAATGATCCATCAGTCACTCTCCGCTGTCGTCGCGGGTGTCGAGCGATACGGCCCGAGGGGAGGCGGGGCGGAGTTCGCCGGCGTCAGCAGCTTTCTTGCGGGGGCACGTCCGCCGCGGAGGGGGAGGTGGCGGGTTCGAATACCGCCGGTTGTGGCCCGTGTCCTGTTACCTCGCCCCGTGTCGAGTTGCCACACTGCCTTGTTTCTCTCACCCTGCGCCCTCACCAATGGTAGCGGTGCCACATCGAACCGCACGTTTGCCGCGGTTGCCAAAACAACGTACGGGCGGAGCGTACAACCTCTTTGGATTCCAGCAGTGGCACGCCACGAGCTCGGCCCTGAGCCCCCACGGCCCCCAAGGCCCCCTCGGCCCCCACTCCTAGGTCCCCTCGCGGGCCCCCCAGCCGGCGCACATGTGATAGGGGGGCGGAGGCAGCGGAGGGCTACGGGGGGCCGCGGGGGGCCGCAGGGGGCCCGCGCTCTGCTAGTGGGAATCTAATCCTAGCCAGAAAGCTCCAATAACGAGCCGTACTTTTGTCACGACCATCCTCCTGTTGAATATTATAGTCATCGGGTTTCAACGGCCTTCCATATACGATGCCCCCCCGGGGGGGGGGGGGGGCGTATGGGTGTGCCTGGGTGACTAGGCCGCGCCATACGCGGAGCAACATAGCCCATCAATAATGCCCGAAGGCGACCTGATCACCCCGGTCCCGCCCCCGGCCTGCCCCCGGCCTGCCCCCGGCTTGCCTCCGGCTTGCCCCCGGCTTGCCTCCGGCTTGCCCCCGGCCTGCCCCCGGCCCGCCCCCGGCCCGCCCCCGGCCCGCCCCCGGCCCGCCCCCGGCCCGCCCCCGGCCCGCCCCCGTCCTGTTGGACACGGATGGGGAGTGGTTGCCGTGCGCCCCGTGCGGTGCGTGGCGGTGCTAGTCTCTGCCCCTCCTCCTCCTCCCGAACCAGACCTTCCTCTTCCTCTTTTCGCCTCTTTCTCTCTCTCCTCGCCCTCCTACCTAGCCCTCCGCCCCGGCCGCATCGGTCACCATCGATCAGCAGACGTGTTCAGTCTTATACGCCATGTAAGTGGCTGCCGCTCTGCAACCCTCATCCTAACCCCCCCCCCCCCCCCCCCCCCTCGCTTCTCTCTCTCTCTCTCTCTCTCTCTCTCTCTCTCTCTCTCTCTCTCTCTCTCTCTCTCTCTCTCTCTCTCTCTCTCTCACTCTGTGTTTTTTACTCCCCCCCACACACAATTTAAATCTCCATTTTAATTTTAATCGCAATTTCAATCTCAATTCCAACTTTAATCTCAATTTCATTTTCAACCCCAACCCTGTTTTCCGCGCGTCGGTAGGTGGTGGGCGTCCCGCTGCCCCTGCACGCCCCGCCCTGAACAGGAGCGCCGAGGTGAATCGTGGGACGGTCGCTTCACAATCACCACTGATCCCAAATAGACAAAGATACTAGGCTGCCTAAAGGCCATCGCGGGCGAATTTGTGTCACGTGTTTCGTAGTGGTAGTTTTAGTCCTTTCGGGTTCAAAATTCGCGTCGCTCGCTCCCTTGATTGTAATTAATCAATAAATATTCAAGAACATTCAAGATATTACAAGAACAATATTTCAGTTATCAGTTTCAATCATCGCGTATAAGGAACGTCACTGATATGCACCCATAAGGCGGTCAGCAGAGGGCACACGGTCCCTGAGGCTGGTGTCCCCCGCAGTGAGGCGGTCGGCAGGGGGGCACACGGTCCCTAGGGCTGGTGTGCCCCCAATGACCCGTTAGTAAATTTACAAATTCTCTACCTAATACCAAAAAGGCATGTTTAAAGAAATGCTTCGATTCTAGGTCAAAGAATCATTTGAAAATGCCTTTTCGTACGCTCTATCCGCCCGCTGGGCCTGGACTGATGATTGTGTCTGGTCATAACCGTGGTGACGAACGGACAAAGGAATCTTTCGTCGCTGATAGCGCTCCGCGAATTAGTGACAGCTTCCTGTGCGTGTGTCAGGGCAGTGGCAACGAACCGCACGCATCGGCTTTCGGAAAATTCTGCCTGCCCACGTCTTCCCCCCCCCCCCCATCCGCACCGGGCTCGGAGGCTCGGACTAAATGGAGGACTCGGCGGAAGCAGCAGAGGCCGGCGGCTGCGGCGGCGGTGCGGCGGCAGCTGCCTAGTTTGAATATTCACACCGCTAAGGCCTCTCCCCCCCTTTCTCTCTCCCTCTCTCTCTCTCTCTCTCTCTCTCTCTCTCTCTCTCTCTCTCTCTCTCTCTCTCTCTCTCTCTCTCTCTCTCTCTCTCTCTCTCTCTCTCGTTCTCTCACTCACTCTTCCAGGAGCGCCGGCGAGCGACAGCAGGGAACTGGCACGTTGATCAAATACGTTCAAGAGAGAGAGAGAGCGAAAGAGAGAAGAGAGAGAGAGAGAGAGAGAGAGAGAGAGAGAGAGAGAGAGAGAGAGAGAGAGAGAGAGAGAGGGGGGGGGGGCAGGAGGAGGGGGGGGGGGGCTCACACACGTACAGCGGATGAGCGAGCGGGAAAGAGTTGGACGGGGGGGATGAAGGAAAAGTGCCTACACTCCGGGGCGTAGGGAAGGGTCGAGTAATTAGCGCACGGCTGTGATGAAAGTACATACAGCCTACAGTACCCTATACTGCAGTACTCGGCCCAGCGGGGAAAAGGCTCCCAGTTACCGTAAGTCTACTCGAAAGGGCCGGACTGGGTGGGGGGAGGAGGAAGGGAAGAAGGAGGGGAAAGAGGAGGAAGGATCGAGGGGGGTCGCATTTAATCATAGCCCGCCAAACCAAAGCAGACGCAGTACTGCTTAATCTGCCCCGACTGTCTCTTTTAGGCTGGGCAACGCCGCGCGAAAGAAACAAAGCCCCCCCTTCTCTCTCTCTCTCTCTCTCTCTCTCTCTCTCTCTCTCTCTCTCTCTCTCTCTTCCTCATCCCGCTTCATTCTTCAAAGTTGTGCCCCGACTTATGAAGGGCTCGCGCGGAATATCTCCATCAACTTTTAGAATCAGTAGCCTATCGGCTCGGCCCCGGCCGCCCCCGGCCGCCCCCGGCCGCCCTCGGCTGCCCGCGGCTGCCTTTGGCTTTGCCTAACCCCCGGCACGGTTTCACCCTTCCTCCTCCCTCAAGGCCTCGGCTGGCAGGATGGGCTGAGACGGTCGCGGCTCGGATCGGCTCGGATCCCCTGCGATGGCCGGGTCCCTCTTAAAAGCCCACAAGCGACGGTGACATTTTACTCGGGAAAGTTTGCACGGAGGAGGAGGGGCGGCGGGGCGGGGCGGGGCGGGGCGGGGCGGGCGGCGAGGACCGTATTCGGCAATGAGGGTTTTTGTCACGCCTGCTTTGGGCCGCACTCGAGTCGCCGCAACAGTTTCGCAAGCTGAGAGGTTGTCCAGCCCTGCACCTGCTCCCCAGGCGGGTGCCGGGGCTGGGTCGGGACCCCAAAGCCTGCCGTGGCCCCGGTCAACAAACAGTGGGGGAAATCTCAATTAATTTTGGTGACGAGAAACGTTATGCCAGCCCTCTGGCCCTCTGGCCGCAGGCGCGCTGAGCAGAGCGGGGCTGCTCTGTGATAAGAACGGTGGAGGGGCAGGGCGCTGAGAGGCGAATAGCGAGCAGCTTGTGGCGTTTCTGTGTCTAAAACGCTGATTCACTTGTACTGTGTCTGCAGCCCAGATGATGAGCGTACGATGGACACCCCCTCCCCTACCAGCCCCTTCACTTCCCTTTGTTGTTCAAAGCCAGAGGTTTCGGGAGAAGAGCAATAAAAGCGGCCAGTGTTTGGGCTGTGCGCCTTCTTTGTGAAGGGGAGACTACACGCATTTCCTCATCATTCGAGTCTACTGAGTTTTCATTTTTTGGCGGGCCCCTCTCATACTCCAGCCGGCTTTACTTAATATTTATACGCGACGCGCCAAACTTTCCCGATTTTATAAATGGGGAAACAACACCCGAAAGAAAAAAAGGAGGGGCGCGTATAAAGTTGTTTCTTTATTCGGGCAGGAGGAGCGCGCATTTGCCTGCCGAGGCCGTTTGCTACCTCTCGCGCTGCCTCCATACCTGCAAGGCCGTATTCAAGGTCATGCTCAAGGTCGCTCATTCTTATTTTTTTATTTTTTTTCATGTTTCAGGTGCTATGCGGTGTTAGCCGTGCTGGGACCGGTGGGGCCGCGGGCCCCGTCGCAGGCCGCTGGGGGCCGATGGCGCCCTAGCATGGCGGGGGCGGGGGGCCCACGTCGGGGCCCCGGCTGGGGCGTGGTGGGCGTGCTGCTGTGCTGCTGCCTGGGCGTGTCGCCGCGGGGCGTGGGCCAGGCGGGCGTGCACGCCGGCGCGCCTCCCCAGTTCCCGCCGCAGCCGTCCTCGTCGACGGCGCGCTACCGGCTGCCCCTCGGCGAGGCCACCGTCTCGCCGCGCGTCGTGGAGACCCGCTACGGCCGGCTGCAGGGGCTGCATCTACCCCTGCGGGACACACACCGCCACCTCAAGAACCTTAACGTAAGTACCTGTATAAATCAGTATTACTTGGATCAGATTTAAAAAAAGCAAAAAAAAAAAACTTTTTAATTTAAATGAAGAATTTTTTTAAAAAAGTGGCTCACGCGTGTGCGATTTTTTTCCCCACATGTTTGCGTTTGTGTAAAAATTATTCACGTGTTTTCCTCACTGCCGGTTCTCGCGTTTCCCCCAATGCTTGTGGTTCTCGTGTTTTCCTTGCTGCTTGTGGTTTCGCACACGGCGATTCTCAGTGCCGCTGAGTAGACTGTCGGCTTACAGCGGGCCGCGTCGTCCTGGGGTTGACATGGGTTCAAATACCCGAGGTTCCCCCCCCCCTCCCCCCCTCCACCGCAGGCCCTCAGGCCCGCAGACCCAGCGGCTGCGGTTGCTGAGCCGTGCTGGTGACACGCACTGGCAGTTCGTACCGCATTCCGGTCCCGCTGGGACCCCGCGGGTACGCAATAGACTTGCTTATTCGAGCGGATCGGTCACGGCACCTGCCAGCCAATTTCCAGCATCTCGATCCGACGCCTGCCGGAAATGTTTCAGGGGTGCAAAAAAGAAATAAAATTGTGGATGACACTTGTCGAGGTCGTGGGGGTCGGGGGCCTGCTGGGCGGGCGACGGGTCGTGTGGAGGCAAGCTGATTGGGGTCGCGGCCGGAGCATGAAGTGCCATCACGAGGACCGAGGACCCCGGCGAGGACTCGGGAACTAACTCGGTCCACCCGGATCCCCCCGGATCCACCCGCGCCGCAAGCGCCCCTACGGAGACCCTCTCTTTCCTCATCCTCGAGGGGTCCTCTTCCGGGGACCTCCGACAGGTTCCGCAAGACACTTCGTCATGTTCCACACGTTAAGCCGCGTTCCGTAGCGGGTTTTAAAGTTTCCGAAGACGGCATCAATAATATCAATCCTGCCCTGTTCGGCCTCAGTCGGGAGTGCGGGGGGGGGGGGGGGGAGTCCCGAGGGTAGCGCCGCACCGGAACTGGGTTTAAGACATTGGGCTGAGTGAATCGTCCCGGCAAAGAGTCCCGACCCGATGACGCGGCCCGCGGAGTCATTTGCCGCCAGCCCTTTTGGCGAAGGGTAAGTCGTTGCCGTAATGGCCTAAATACATAAACCCTGTTAGAGACGCGGCCCGCGGCGGGGCGGAGGTGGAGGGAGTGGGAGTGGGGGAGATGGCGGCACATTGTGATTTACTCGGGGAGGTTCCGTCCTCGCATCCGACCTCCCACAACGCCGCTCGGTATGTGCAATGTATAATACTTGGGGGGGCGATGCGAACGCGCACGCGGGGCGGCTGGGCCGGGTCTCAAGGGGTCCGGGCAAGGCGAGCCCCCCCGGCCCCCTCCGGAACAGCCCCCCGCCCGCACCTCCCCCTTTTACCACACAAGGTCCCGCAAACTATCATCGGAGGGCGCGGAGGGCCAGAGCGGTATGACACATGAGGCTGTCTGAATGCGCGCGCTCGTTACCCCCACCACTTCACTCAGACCCCCCGCAGAGCTGAGCTCGCGGCTGCCGCGCGGTCATAAACTAGGGCCGTGCCGTGTGGGGCCCGGAGCCCCGCCGCAGCCACGCGCACACGCGCGCGCACGCTTTGCCGGTCCATGTGCCATATTCTTTGCGAGTTTGTGCAGCCCGCGGTTCGGGGAGGGAGGGGGGGGGGGGAGGCAATAACACGGCACAGCGTCTGTCGGAGTCTGTCGCCCCCTAGAGGACTCGACTCGTAAGGAAGTACGGCCGCATGCACTCTTGGTTTTACGAATCTCGACGACTTTGCAGCCGGTCCCGGCCCTGTCCCAGCCCGCTCCCGCCGCTCCCGCAGTGCTCACGGCGGCCCTATATGGTCCTGCTATACTCGCTGTCGCGGGATCAAGATAAAGTAATAAAAAAGGAAGAAGAAAAGGAAAACCTTATCGGTGGGCCATGAGGCGGGCATGCGCTGTCTGTTTACCGGGTCGCGTTCCCGCGCTTGTGGCCACTTGATTTGATCGATGGACCAGAATGACGTGGGAGAGGACCACCCCGGCCTAGGAGATCCGATCCCCAACCCCCACCCAATCCTTTTCCCTCCGCCTCCCAATGCAGTCCAATTTTGTTTTGTGTGCATAGTTTATTTGCCGACTCGCTCTCACGTTCAGCCCTTGAGACGCATATTGAGGAGCGGTGGCGAGTCTCCGGCCCTCTCCGGCCGCCCGACCCCAGCTCTCTCCAGCCCCGGCCCTCTCCGGCCGCCCGGCCCAGCTCTCTCCAGCCCCAGCCCTCTCCGGCCGCCCGGCCCCAGCTCTCTCCAGCCCCTCTTCAGCTCTCTCCAGCCCCAGCCCTCTCCGGCCGCCCGGCCCAGCTCTCTCCAGCCCCAGCCCTCTCCGGCCGCCCGGCCCAGCTCTCTCCAGCCCCTCTTCAGCTCTCTCCAGCCCCAGCCCTCTCCAGTCCGGTCCGGACCAGCCCCGGGTCCGGCCGGGTCCGCGCTTCCTCATCAGGCTATCATGTTGTGGAGGGGGCTCAGAGGCCCACGGCCCCTCCATGTTTCCGACTTCCTTCTCGCTCGTTATCCTCGGCATTCAATTATATGCAGCCATCTCCTGACGGACAGCGCCGGGGTGCGCGCCTTGTGAGGAATGAGGCTGCGGCAATGCGGGGGCGTTCAGAAAAAGTTCAAAGTTCGAAATTTCAAATTCAAAATTCCGAGGTCAAAATGCAAAGTTTAAAATTCCAAGTTTAAAATCCCGCTTCAAATTTCTGAATTATGTCCAACAACGTTTTTTTTTGAAAGGAAACAAATGTCGCGGGGAAAAAATCCTGAAAAACTGATTGCAGGTGTGGCTGGGGGTGCCGTACGCCACCCCGCCGGTGGGCGGCAACCGGTTCAGCCCGACGCGCACCCCGTCCCCGTGGGAGGGCGTGCGGCCGGCCACGTCCCCGGGCCCCGCCTGCCCGCAGAGCCCCCCGGACATCCACAACGAGACCCTGGCGCTGCTGCGGATGCCCCGGGCGCGGCTGCACCAGCTGCGCCGCCTGCTGCCCTTCGCCAGCCGGCAGAGCGAGGACTGCCTCTACCTCAACATCTACGCGCCGGCACAAGGTAGGGGTCCACCACCGTGTATTAACTCCTTTTTAAAATTTGGGTTGGTCCTTGCTTTTACTCCCCAAAAAATGTCAAGATGTGGCTTCAAAATGTGATTACCAGAGACAAATATTTTTTCTTGGACGCCAGACCCTTGTTCGGCGTCCCCCTAGGACGGACATGCTGGCGCCTTTTTCGGATTCGGCTCCGGATCTTGCCCCGCATCGGGGGCCGAGAACTCGCGTCGATTTATTTCTCTCATCCCCTCTTGGTTTTGTATCGCATGCTGACGCCAGGCTTTGAGCCGAAATGTGGGCCAAAGCCGGCCCCCTCCCCGCTTCGCAGCGCCGGCCCGGCCCGGCCCGGCAGGCGCCCACTTTGGCACGGGTGAATACTCTTTCCTCGCGAGCCGGGCCGGGCCACCGGCCGCGTCCGAAAGGAGGGAGCGATTTTGCTTTCATTGTGGCGAAATGCCGCCGATACTACTGGGAGTGTACCGGGCCAGAGAAACTGTTCCGAAGCTTCGCTAGCCGCCGCAGACGTCCGGCCGGCCCTGGTCCAGTCCGACCCAACCCCTGCAAGCCGCGGTAAAAGTTTCCCTCTCTCTTTCTGCAGAAGACGAAAGCGGGGGAGGAACACACCCTCGGAAAAACCATCCCGCTTGCCGCCCCCACACAGCATGCCATTTTCCTGGTTTTCCTGGGAAATTCCCCGGTCGTATGACCGCAGCGAGACGGTAGACTGGCTCTCAAACCACACTTTTTTCTCCCGCCCCGTCTCTTCACTGGCCCCGCCCCGGCCATGCTGTGGCTCTGCAGCCGCCGGCTCGCCGGTGGTTGCCCCGACACAGACCCCGATCCCTGAAGGAACTGAGAGCCTCTCCGTTTATACAACGAACACATTTCTAATCGAGCAGACGGTGGTCCGCTCGGTCCGCTTTCAGGCTCAGCCAGCCCCTGTCCGATCTTTTTCTGAAGAGCTTTCGGTGCTTTGTCCGCGCTGCCAATGGAAGCGCGGGGCACGCGCTAATAGAAATAGTGTTGGATCCCGTCCAGCCGACCCAACCTGTCCCGGCCGGGCCTCGGCCTAGCTCCCTTATCACACTGCGTGTGCCGGAGCGCCTGCAGCGTAGGCTGGCCCGCCGGACAGGCGTGCTCGTAGGCTGCCTACCTACCCGGCGCTCGTCCGCTGCTCTGCTCATACCTCTGCTCGGTGGCGCCGCCGCCCTCGACATATCCAACACCAGCGGCGCGGCACACATGAACATCGCGACATATCACTGCCGCTTTGCTGCAACAAAAAAATAAAACAAAACAAGGAAAATATTCTGGCTGTTGGGGAGGACAAATCCCCCACAGTTTGCGCCGACAGCGGAGCCAGCAAAGTATTCCGATTCCCCTCCTCCCCTTTGCGCTGCCGTCTGTGTGTGTGTGTGTGTGTGTGTGTGTTCTAGTTTCGACTATCCTTCTCCCTCACCAGTGCCGATAGCGGCGATTCAAATGGCACGGAAAAGTGGAGGCCCTGCTTGCGCCCGCCTGTGTCTGCCCGTCTCAACTCTCTCTCTCTCTCTCTCTCTCTCTCTCTCTCTCTCTCTCTCTCTCTCTCTCTCTCTCTCTCTCTCTCTCTCTCTCTCTCTCTCTCTCTCTCTCTCTCTCTCTCTCTCTCTCTCTCTCTCTCTCCCAATAGCCCGAGGCTACCGCCACCGCTCCTTGCAGTCTTTGAGGCGTGAAGGTGTAGCGCGACTCGATATAGGGAGGCTAGAGGTGGTGGGACTCGTCGAGACTCCGCCGTATCGCATTCCACTCGCCCGCCCACCACGCTCGGTCAGAGCCCTCTCAGGGGAAACAACTCCAATTTCAGGCGTGCACAAAGTTCGAATCCGAATTTAAAACAATGAAAACCACTTAAATAAATTTGTAAATACAATCAAAAAATCCATCGAATGGCGACAAGTTCACGCCGTAAAAGTCCTCCCCCACGACATTTAAAAAAATCAAGAGAAAACTCCGAGTTTAAATTACGTTCACTGGATTTCTTTTCCTTTCTGCCCTCCGCATGGGGGGCACCCTCCCACGGTTTAACCTACGGCCCATACTGCCAGCGTAGGCGAAAAAAAGAAAAGGAGAAACATGCGTGCAAATAGAACGCGGGGTAAAAAAAAGAGGCGCACATAAGAGAACAGAGAAAATTGAGCGGACGGCCGGAGGGGAATGACATGGTGGTCCTTTGCTTTGACGCGAACTGCAGCGGCTCGGGCGGCTCGGTTCGGGCGGCCCTGGCCCAGCCCAGTCCAGCCCTGGCGGCCCGCATGCCCCGGCTCTCTGTACGTACATCTGTCCCCATTTTCATGGCACCGCCGCTCCCGTCCCTCCCGCGCTCGCCCGTCCACACGCACACACACGGGCGCACGCGACGCACACACGGTCAGCATTTCATATCTCTTGGAGCAGCCTAGTCCGGCCCGCCCTTGGGTCCGGGCGGGGCGTAGAGTGTATAAGGCCAGCCGGGCCGGGAGCCGGGAGCCGGCGGGCCGAGGCAGCAGTTGAAATGCTGAGAGCGGGCCGCTGCCGCTGCCGCTGCCGCTGCCGCTGCCGCTGCCGCTGCCGCTGCCGCTGCCGCTGCCGCTGCCGCTGCCGCTGCCGCTGCCGCTGCCGCTGCCGCTGCCGCTGCCGCTGCCGCTGCCGCTGCCGCTGCCGCTGCCGCTGCCGCTGCCGCTGCCGCTGCCGCTGCCGCTGCCGCTGCCGCTGCCGCTGCCGCTGCCGCTGCCGCTGCCGCTGCCGCTGCCGCTGCCGCTGCCGCTGCCGCTGCCGCTGCCGCTGCCGCTGCCGCTGCCGCTGCCGCTGCCGCTGCCGCTGCCGCTGCCGCTGCCGCTGCCGCTGCCGCTGCCGCTGCCGCTGCCGCTGCCGCTGCCGCTGCCGCTGCCGCTGCCGCTGCCGCTGCCGCTGCCGCTGCCGCTGCCGCTGCCGCTGCCGCTGCCGCTGCCGCTGCCGCTGCCGCTGCCGCTGCCGCTGCCGCTGCCGCTGCCGCTGCCGCTGCCGCTGCCGCTGCCGCTGCCGCTGCCGCTGCCGCTGCCGCTGCCGCTGCCGCTGCCGCTGCCGCTGCCGCTGCCGCTGCCGCTGCCGCTGCCGCTGCCGCTGCCGCTGCCGCTGCCGCTGCCGCTGCCGCTCCTCCTTACGCCGATGGGGGCTGGCGGCTGCGTCCACCGCGGCCCCGCCGCCACTCGTATTCGGCGCCGCGCCCAGCCACGGCCCCCACCGCCCTCTCTGAATTGAATGTGGAACAACAAATTCATTCCGCGGGACGAGGGGGGCGGTGCCCGGCGGTGCCGCTCGGCCGGACGGCCGGACCACCCACCTAGTTATTATTTTACAGTAGGAGGGCTCTCTTGCAACCAGAGGAGGGCAACGTGGATAATACTGCGGAAGCGCCCGTACCAGTCTAATGATCTCCGCATCCCACGCAAAAGAAAGTAAAGAAATAGCAAAAACGGCTTCGTAACTACAGCGCAAATTTTAGGTGAGGAAGCGCACCGGAAATTATTTTTGCTCCAGCCGCTTGGTAGTCGATGATAAAGGACGACAGATTGTTCAGCCGACGAGCGGCGGCGGAGCGGAGCGCGCGCATAATGTGAGGCAGGGCCGAGACTGTGTTGCCTCGCTGCAACAACTTTCCCCCCGGGGGGGAACAGCGGCGGGGGCTGCGGGGGCGGCGGGGGCGGCACTAGCCGGCGGCGCAGCGCAGTGCCAGTGCAATGCCCTTCTCTCAGTGGGACCCCGACTGGCGCAAACATAAGGTAACAAGCGGGAGACAAGCGCGAAGTCCCATCCACCCGCACTGTCAATCCCTGCTGGTGCTGCTGGGTCTGGCCGCCTTGTGTAAACGACGAGGGTGAAGTTGTGGCAACTCGACTATATTTCTTGTGGTGGCTCCAAGCATCGTTACCAATCGCTGCACGAAGTCTAGTGAAGTTGCCACAACTTGGTCGGGTGTTTCAAGTACTTACAAGGTACTCCTGACGGGTAAAAGGTGGTAAAATTTAAACGACGGGGATAAAGTTATGGCAATGGCAACTCGATCATATTTCTTGAGGTGGCTCCTAGCATCATTACCAGTCGCTACACGAAGTCCAGTGAAGTTGTCAAGTAGTCCTGGTGTTTCAGGTACTTAAAATGTACCGCCAGAAACAGAAACGAAAATGTTTTTTTTTCTGACTTCTCAAGACACCACCTTCGACCCTGCGGGCTGTCATGTCATCACTGCTATGAAATCAATTGGTGCAGGGAGGGTGGGGGGGGGGGTAGCAGTGCGGATGCATCGCACACCTGTAGAGTACGGATCCGAGAGACCCGTACTGCGCTACTGCCAGGTGGGGCGGAGCTGCTGCTTTTATTTCTTTTCAACGCACTTCAATCCGAGCGACTGAAAGGTAGCATTCGATACGTGACTACGATAGTCTCCGGAACTTGATGAATCTGGCATTTTGGTTACTTACGCGAGGAAATCAGACACTAGCGTAAAGAGAACGGGGCCGCACGTGTGCTCGAACTAACGCGCGCGCACACACACACACACACACACACACACACACACACACACAAACTCTCTCACATACACACACACACACAATCACACGCATGCAAGCAGCCGCGGCAGGAGCGGCCAAGGGACGAGCCCAGAGAGGAATATAAATTCCGAGCGCAGAGGCCATTAAAGGCCGAGGATAGGCGGGCGCGTCTCCGGGCCTGCAGTACCCGGGGGCCGGAGGGGGCCGGAGGGGGCCGTAGGGGCACGATGGGGCCCGGGACGTCCTCCTCGCGGTGGCGTCGCGGCTACTGGCGGTCGCAGCGGGCTATGGAGCCCCGCCTTGAGCCTCGTCCGGAATGAGCCTCAGTAGTATCCCACGACAGCGACACGGAAGATATGGGGTGGAGCGGTGTGCACGGCCTGTGGTGTGAAGCGCGCTGCGGTCACAGCTCGATACGGTGGTGGTCATGGTCCACATGCCAGACCCCCCTCCATTCCACACTACCCTTCAACGCTCCCCTTTCAGCCGCGATTGCATGAAATAAGCCGCTTAGCGGTCCCTCAATCCTCAGCAATAACACCCGGACCCCTCTCACACACACACACACACACACACACACACGCCCTTATATGCCATTCAGTGGCACTGGCCGCCACCTCTGCTGATGATTTCCTTCTCCGCTCACCCCTCACGGATCACTGCCCTGCTGTTCTTACGCGGATGTTGGTTTGTCATTATATGATATTCCAGCCCCAAGCGCTCGCTCGCGCGCAATGAATCGAAATCATTAAAAAATAAAATGGAAGCCGCGCAGTCGATGTCTGCCCATGCTGTGGGTGACAGCGACCCCGTGCGGTGACCTGGGGAGTCAGACTGGAGTGGGCAGCGCTGCCGGGCTCCGGGCTCCAGGCACAGCATCGGCCCGGCCCTCCCGGACCTGAGCCCACACTGACCGATCCTCCAGTCCTCGGCTTCCCTTAAATTTCTCGCCTCCTTGCACCGCGGGCGAACGGAGCCCCAAAGTGAACGGATCAACTGCTGCCCGCCGGCGTCTTACTTCCGGTGTATTCACTCGTTCCATAAGGAAAAAAGAAGTAAGGGAAAAAGTGTTCTAAAAAAAGGTTGGAAAAATTTGCGAAGCCGTTTATGAAAAGGTTTATTCAAGTGGGCAGGGGTAAAGGCGCACTGGCCGTGCTCCCGCCCTCGACGCCCCGCCAACGCCCCGCCACGCCCCGCCACGCCCCGCCACGCCCCGCCACGCCCCGCCACGCCCCGCCACGCCCCGCCACGCCCCGCCACGCGGACATGTGGTCGCCGGCCCGGTCGGCAGAGCTGCGCAGAGCAGAGCTGTCACCGCTTGATGGCCCGCTCTTGTTATTGAAATTGGACTTTGAAAGTCATTGCGTTGGATTCGGCCGGGGGACAGCGGGATGGGAAGGCGATTGCCATGTCGGCCCGGCACCCAAAGCGGCCTAACCCTTTGCCCTCCCGCCCCCCCCTCCCCGACCCTTTGATCCGGTTCCGTCCTCGGTTTAGTCCCTTTGCCTGCCATGTCCTGTGGCACAGGCCCACAGGTCCCGCCCCCGTCTCAGCCTGCCCCACATCCCTAAACAGGATCCCAGCCCTACACATTATCTTGGGCTGTCGCTGTAAGGTGAGGGGGGGGGGGGGGCGGAGGCGGGTCGTTGTGGGAATTCAGATAGGTAAATTGGTCGCTTTGGGACGCGTCTTATGGCGACGAGGCACGCCAGGGTCGCGCGCCGGTGCCCCCTCCCCGTCCCTGCTGTGGCGATGCAGACGGTGATGAACTAGTACAACAAAGCCCCCCCCCCCCCCCCCCGTGGGGCCTGTGGGGCCCGGTGTGCGCGCATCCCTCCGGTCGGCAGCGCGGCTCGGCACCCGACTCCGGGGGCAGCACCAGGCAGCGGAGGAGTCCCGGAGCCCGGCCCGGAGCCCGGCCGGAGCCCGCCGGAGGCAGCAAACCCGGGCCGAGGCATTTCCGCCTGCACTGCCGCCCTGCCGCCGCCGGAGTAAGTTGGCTCACAATTAACGAGGCGTGCCGCGTCGGCGGGGCCTTTTGTTTCTTCCGCGATGCTTTGTCTCTACGCCCATGTAGTTGGGAGGAGCGCCCCTCCCGCCCGCATCAGTCGAAGAACATTATTACTCCGCTGCGCTCCCCGCGGTCGGAGTAAGGCTGCGCGCCCGGCGCCGCCATCGCCGCCGACCCGGAATCAGTGCCGATTTCAATCACCGGCTCCGGGGATGGTAGGGGGCGGCAGCGGACGGGGAGGGTGCGCTGGGCGACGAGGCCTATGGAGAGTTTTGCCTCCTCCGCCGAGACCGGTTCCAAACTTCTCATCGGGATCCCCGTGCCATTCGCTCAGATGAATCCGACAAAACGTCCCGCAAAAGGAAACACGGGTAATAAGTAATAATACAAGGAGCGAGCGGGTGAGAGAGAGAGAGAGAGAGAGAGAGAGAGAGAGAGAGAGAGAGAGAGAGAGAGAGAGAGAGAGAGAGAGAGAGAGAGAGAGAGAGAGAGAGAGAGAGAGAGAGAGAGAGAGAGAGAGAGAGAGAGAGAGAGAGAGAGAGAGAGAGAGAGAGAGAGAGGGCCCCTCGCCGAGGGGGAGGGGTCTCCTTTGACTCGGCTGCTGTTAAATAACACCGCCTACCTTTGGAAGCGGACGGGGACATTGGCACGGAGGCGGCGAGTCCGTACTGTGCGGCGTGAATATAGGCGTGGGCTTCGGTGCGACCTGCTATGGGGCTGGGAAAGCCCTCCCGGGCCGCAAGGCCGTCAATCGTGATTATGACATTAGGACACACACTGTAATTGTATGATCCCCGCTACTCGCATGCAGAGACCAGGGGCAACTCTCCTCCCTAGCGCTGCACTAAGGATCTCTGTCTGTCTGTCTGTCTGTCTGTCTGTCTGTCTGTCTCTCTGTCTGTCCGTCTGTCTGTCTGTCTCTCTGTAGAATTGTGGTGCAGTACTTCCAAATTTGTTGTTGTTTCCCGCCCCTCCTGGCATACCGATCCACCTCGGCCCTAGCTAACGACAACATCGCCTCCCCTAATGCCGTGTTCTCACTGTTGCCCACCTCCGCGGCGCCCCGCGCTACGGCGCCTCCTCCCGCCCTTCCCTTACACGTTACAGTTACAGTCATTACGCGACTCGCTGCGGGTGCGTCCTGCCTCACACCCGGCCAGCAGCTGCGGCCCGGCCCGGCCTTCTCTTGTCCGAACCCAGGGGAGGCATTCGCACACGGGTTCACATCGCACAACGCGTCGGGTGTGAGCGCCCGCGAATGACA
Organism: Odontothrips loti; assembly: GCA_038380765.1. Lineage (NCBI taxonomy): Eukaryota > Metazoa > Arthropoda > Insecta > Thysanoptera > Thripidae > Odontothrips > Odontothrips loti. Next base: position 18,141,490 of record CM076247.1, on the reverse strand, counting down.
GGGTAGGCCGACCCGCGGGGCACGCGTGCATGCACCAGTCGAGATTGCCTACGTACCAGGCGTCAGAGGCGCCAGTTGGCAGTACAATAAATTACTATGTCTCTATTTTTCCGCTTCATTGTAGAGGGAGGAAAGAAAAGTTTACCTGCTTTCCATAAACCCTCCATCCAGTCCAGGGTAGGTCATGACATGAATCTGTGGGGTTTTGGCGGTGTGGACGACTGCGCGCGGGCTTCGATCGATCGGTCGCACTGGCGGGATAGAGCCGTGCTCCACCGACACACACACACACACACACACACACACACACACACACACACACACACACCAGCGCCCCGTCACAATCTCACCTGCCTGCCCTCAGACTCCCTCGCGTTGGCGCGGAGCGGAGGCTGCACGGGGGTACCTGCCTGACTTGCCAAGATAAGCAAACTGACACAAACGCTGCGGGACGCGCGTGGCCGTGGCAGAGCCGGGCGGCGAGAGAGAGAGAGAGAGAGAGAGAGAGAGAGAGAGAGAGAGAGAGAGAGAGAGAGAGAGAGAGAGAGAGAGAGAGAGAGAGAGAGAGAGAGAGAGAGAGAGAGAGAGAGAGAGCCTGCATGGCGCGGCCCTCAGTCACCTCCAATCTCAGGCGCCGCGCGCCACGGCTGGCTGGGCCCGGCGATACACCTGCCCTGCGGGGGGTCTAAGCGCCTGGCGCCGTTCCACCTCCGCAGAAGCGTCGTGACGCACGCCCCCGCGACGCCCCAGCACTGTCCCCAGCGCTGCCCCCCACGCCGCTCCACCCCCCCCCCCGCGCTGCCCCCTCGCGCCGCCCCCCCCCCCCCCGCGCTGTTTGTACACCGCCACTGCGGCTGATGAGGCCAATATACCGCCCCCATCGCACCACGCACCGCGCCGGCACCGGAGTAAAATAAATAAAAATAAACTGATGACCCCGCTGCCCCCGCTGTCGGCGTTGGGGGACCGCCGTGTGGCGGTGGGAGACGTCTTCCTTACGGCGGCGGCGCGTGACCCCATATTTCTGGCCGCGCCACCGCCGGGCCGGGCCGGGCCTGGCAGGACCACTGACGCGGAAAATGACGACCGTGGCCGACAACGTCCGCGCCGCGCCGCGCCGCCACCGGGCCCCTGGGTCACCGCCGAGGGTCACCGTCGAGGGCCACCGCCCTCTTTTGGCCACGAAGGTGCCTTTTCCAGCAATCAATTGCGATTCGCGGACGAGGAGGAAAGCACAGCAGCAGCAGCAGCAGCAGCAGCAGCAGCAGCAGCAGCAGCGCCTCGGCGAGACGTTCGGTCGTTCTTTGTGAAAATCACTGGGAAGGAGAGTTTTAAGGCGATCCCAGAAAATGACCCCCCCCCCCCCTCCCCTCCGGCCCTGAGTCGGATGGTTCCCTCCTGACTGCCCCCGTGAGGTCGTGCGGTGCGCGGACCTGATGGGCTCCAGCAGGCTCCAGCAGGCTCCAGCCCAGACGGGGTGAGCACACAGTTTGGAACCGGCGCCATCATCTGGAAGAAAGGGGTCTCGTCTCGCCTAACCGCTCTCGGCTGGCTGGCCGGGCCTGGCCGGGCCTGGCCGGGAGGGCGTTGCTGGGCCCGGACTCCGGCCCGGGTCTGTCCCGGCCTCGTGACTTGTAAAGCCACCACCCCGCCGTGGCTGCCGTGGCCCGTGGCGCGGTCGGCGCCCTGGCCGCAAAGCCCCTCTGCTCGTGCCTGTGCATGCCTAGGCCGAGGCACTGGCCCGTGTGCCGACCCCCGACACGACCCAACCCGACTGACCCGCGAGGAGCTGGAAGGTAGGGCTGGAGCTGGAGCAGTGGCTGGAGCTGGAGCTGAAGCTGGAGCAGGGGCTGGAGCTGAAGCTGGAGCAGGGGCTGGAGCTAAGCGGGAGCTAGGGCTGGAGCTGGAGCAGGGGCTGGAGCTGGAGCTGAAGCTGGAGCAGGGGCTGGAGCTAAGCGGGAGCTAGGGCTGGAGCTGGAGCAGGGGCTGGAGCTGAAGCTGGAGCAGGGGCTGGAGCTGGAGCAGAGGCTGGAGCAGGGGCTGGAGCTGGAGCAGGAGCAGGGGCTGGAGCTGAGCGAGAGCTAGGGCTGGAGCTGGAGCAGGGGCTGGAGCTGAAGCTGGAGCAGGGGCTGGAGCTGAAGCTGGAGCAGGGGCTGTAGCTGGAGCTGGAGCAGGGGCTGGGGCAGGGGCTGGAGCTGGAGCTGGAGAAGGGGCTGGAGCTGAGCGGGAGCTAGGGCTGGAGCTGGAGCTAGACTGGAGCTAGACTGGAGCGGGAGCTGGCTGTCTCCCCGTCGGCCGGCCTGCAGGGCCTGCAGCAGGCCATGTCCGTCTACAACGGGACTCATTACAAATGCGATTGTTGTGGCTCGCTTTGTTTGTAACCAGAGGTCCGTGCGCAGCGGCGGCCGGCCTGCCCCCGCCGGGCTTGGGGCGGGGGCTGTCCGAGGACAGTCCTCAGAACCGGGGCCGGCCGCCAGCTCCACTCCGCCAAGATAAAAGGGGGAAAGGACGCCCGGAGGAAGATCATTTGTCTCGAAGAGCTTTGAGCAAATTATGCTCCGGATAGCCGGATGGCCCTTGGCGGCCCTCGGCGGCGTGGCCTCGGCGGCGGCTTTCCTCTCGCGTGGTCATAGCGCTGCCGCTGTCTAGTTAGCGAAGGGGAAGGAGTTTTGTATTCTTTGAGAGTGGTGGGGCCGAGGGCAGGGCGTGGTGGGGGGGGGGGGGGGCAGCGAGGAGGACAGTCGCCTGCTCTGAGCCGACCTTGGCGTGGCTCGAGCCCGAGTCCGCCCTGCCGGACTTGTCGTCCCTTCGGCCCTCGCTAAACTCGCCTCGGCCCTTTGAAGAGGTCAGGTTTCCAAGTAAAAGGTCAACAATGAGCTGGTTCGGGCGGCGCCGGCCGGGTTAAGGGCCATGCTGGAGCCGCGCTAGAGCCGTGCTAGAGCGGCGGCAGCGGCGATTCCATTGTGAGGCCCGCAATGAAGTGGAGTTTGGCGCGTAGTTGTAGGGCTGAGGGTCCGGGCCGGGCGGGCCGTTGGTATATTGGGGGCCGTGCGGGGGCCGTGCAGGGTGCGTGCGAGCGGCTGGCCGGGCGGCAGCGGGATGCAAACAGCTGAGGGGGGAGGAGGCTGGGGCTGCTTGTTGAGGGGGACGCCGCTACGCCACTGCCTGCAGCAGGCGCCCTGCGACCCGCTCTGCGCCTGCGTTCCCTCTTGCTTCCCCAGGCGACCGATTGCCAATGCGAGGCTCTGCGCCCTGGCAGAGCCCTGGCAACGCAGAGGAAACGGAAATCAGGCCCGGGGGCGGGACGGGCCGGGGGCGGGCCGGGGGCGGGCTGGGAGCCCCGAGTAACCCTTCCCGTCCCTTCCGACCCTCCCCAACGCACCGCCCCCGCCCCCTGTCCGACCCTCCCCAACGCTCCCCGGGCGGTGCAGGGGGTTGGATGGAACGCGCACGATGTTAGCAGGCGATAGACCTTTGGCTCTGCTCGGCAGGCCAACGCCGTATTATCCAAGCGGCCGCTCCGCGCCGCCGCCGGGTTTTGGTTTTTGCCTGGTCGTGAGCCCACGAGCCCAGGAGCCCCGGGTCTTTGCACGCCGTTACTGTGGTGTGGCACAGGCAGGTTACCGCGGCGGTGGCAATACAGCAGCAATACGGAAATACCAATACGGCAGTGTCTGTCTCCATCGGCCGGCCGGCCGGACGGTCGGCTCGCCTCGCCGCTATTGAGATTTGAATTACAGATGACCCCCGCCGCGTTACTCGTGCATGAAGCGGAGAAACCGGGGCGGGGCGAGCGTGCGCCGGCCGGATAGTATAGCTGGATATACCCGCCGGGCCGGGAGCTTAACCGGGCCGGGGCACTGTGACGCGCGCGGCGAGGGCTGGGGTCCGCCAGGGTCCGCCGGGGTCCGCCGGGGTCCGCCGGGGGCCGCCGGGGGCCGCCGGAGGCCGCCGGGGGCCGCCGGGGGCCGCCGGGGGCCGCCGGGGGCCGCCGGGGGCCGCCGGGGGCCGCCGGGGGCCGCCGGGGTCCGCCGGGGTCCGCCGGGGGCCGCCGCAACCGCGTTTATTGTTTTTGTTGCGTTGTGTTGTGACAAAGTTGATCGCTTAGTAGCAGTTCAGGTAGGTAGACAACAATCTTGCAAGCCTTCCTTTCCCCGCCCAGGATGGCTCGAATGGCCCGCGAGGGCAACAATGCCACGATGCGAAATGCGACGCGGACGGATGCGGATACGGATGCATACGGACGCGGCTCCCCCTACAATGAAAGTATACAAGCTAGCTATCTGACACCTCTTTCTTCCATACAATTTAGTTTAGCTAGGCTATGCTATTTTAAGAGGTATCATCTGCTTAAAAGTACCCTGCCTCCCCCGGCCCTGGTTAGGGAATCCCACCACAAGGTTTGTGCCATCAGGGAGGCCACTGCCAGCTTCGGTGGTGTCGAGAGTGTGTTTGTGCCACGTACTCCCCGCTGAAGGGAATGCCACTCAATGGAAACCGGTTGTTATGCCTCGTAGTCGAAGGATAATGTAGAATCCCGTCGGGAGCGAGAGGTGCACTCCTACATCCCAGATTCACCGGACTTACGGTGGACAAGGGGTCTAACCCTCGACCTCTTGCCGACGATTGGCCGAACCTTTAGTCATTCGCCCCAGCCGAGTCTCGTTTGACACACTCCCCGGGTGGGGAAGTCTAACCTCGGACCCAAGTCCCATAATTGTTCGACTACCGGGAGCGCCGCGGCCCTGAACGCTGATGCGTTACTGTTACGGTTACTTCGGAGTGTACACATGGCGCCCGTTCTTATGGTATATCTTACTCTCCGTACCCTTTCACCCACACCAAAATCATTCGCAATTTTCCTTAAAAAAAAAAATGTAGGAAATGCCATGGAATCGATGTAAATGGAATCCCTATGGAAAAGCTCCCTGCAGATACGAAATTATGACCCCCCTCCCCTCCTTCGCATCGGCCTCAGCTACACCGCTCAGCACAGACCCGCTGCCCCCCCTCCCCTCCCTTCTGTGCCGTTATTATCCCCTCTGGTACGCGGCCTCAATTATTCAATGACGTCCTTGTTAGTCGTGATGTCTTGGCAGGCGCGTCCCCCGGCGGGGCCTGGATGCCGCGAGTCCCCCGATGACGTCGTCACGAAGGCCGTGCCCGGCGTGCTGGAGGTGCAGTGCGCGAGTGTACCCAGGACGCCCCCTGGCGCCCCCCCCCTCCCCTCGTCCCGCGATTCACGGGCATTTTATGAGGCGGAGATGGGATCTTTTCAGTGGCTCTTCCAGAGCAGGTGCTCTCAGGTGACGCGAAAGAAAGGCAGGGCGGAAAATGGGGGGAGAGAAGAGGAAAAGCAGGGCGAGGAGGGCGGGAGGTGGCGGGGCGAGGAAATAAAACGAGAGGAGTGGGGACGGGTGCAGCGGGGCGGGTAGCACGGAGGAGGAAAGGGGAGGGAGGGGGTGGGGGCGTAAATGAGAAAGATGGCTGGCATGATGTTTTGCCCACGTCCCCGTTATGCCATACCATGTCATAACTCTCGGTCTGAAATTTTAATGAAACTAATTATCTTTTCATCAGAATGGCGCCGCGGGCAGCAGGGATTTCCCGCCAGGATGACAGGGCGGCGGCGATGCACTGCACTCTTCGTCCGCGGACAGTAAGACGCTGATGGGGGAGGCGAGCACGTCCCCGACAGCCACCGCCCCGCTGCAGGGACTTCGGAATAAAACACCTGGGGCGGGGCGCGGAGCGGAGAGCCGGAGAGCTGGAGAGCCGGAGAGCCGGAGAGCCGGAGAACCGGAGAGCCGGAGAACCGGAGAGCCGGAGAACCGGAGAGCCGGAGAACCGGAGAGCCGGAGAGCCGGACAGCCGGAGAGCTGGACAGCCGGAGAGCTGGAGAGCCGGAGAGCCGGACAGCCAGTGAGCCGGACAGCCGGAAAGCCGGACAGCCGGTGAGCCGGACAGCCGGAAAGCCGGACAGCCGGTGAGCCGGACAGCCGGAAAGCCGGACAGCCGGTGAGCCGGACAGCCGGAAAGCCGGACAGCCGGTGAGCCGGACAGCCGGAAAGCCGGACAGCCGGTGAGCCGGACAGCCGGAAAGCCGGACAGCCGGTGAGCCGGACAGCCGGAAAGCCGGACAGCCGGTGAGCCGGACAGCCGGAAAGCCGGACAGCCGGAGATCCGGACGGTCCGAGCGGCAGCGCGTGTCTTGGTGGGGTCCGGAGCCACTCCAGCTCATCATCCCCGGGGAAGAAAGATCAACGCGGGAAAGTAATCGGAACTTGTGGCGACTTTGATGAGGGGCGCCTGGCTGCGGCCGGGCCGGTCCGGGCTGACTCCGGCCTCGCTCGCTCTGTCTCTCTCGCTCCCCCGGAGGATGTCGCAGGGAGCCTCGGGCGCCGCTGCGATAACAAGGCACCCCAGAGACAGCGGCGGCAGCAGCAGCAGCAGGTGGATGTAATGTTGTCGACGGCCATTCAGTTCCTGCTGCCACGATGATTGCTTTGTAATGGGGGACGGAACGGGACGAGCGCTGCTGAGCGGCGGGCTGCGGTCAGACGGGGTCAGACTCCGCCTCAGGCTGAGCCTCAGGACCCTCAGGACCCGGGCGGCACTGCTGAGCGGCGGGCTGCGGTCAGACGGGGTCAGACTCCGCCTCAGGCTGAGCCTCAGGACCCTCAGGACCCGGGCGGCGCTGCTGAGCGGCGGGCTGCGGTCAGACGGGGTCAGACTCCGCCTCAGGCTGAGCCTCAGGACCCTCAGGACCCGGGCGGCGCTGCTGAGCGGCGGGCTGCGGTCAGACGGGGTCAGACTCCGCCTCAGGCTGAGCCTCAGGACCCTCAGGACCCGGGCGGCGCTGCTGAGCGGCGGGCTGCGGTCAGACGGGGTCAGACTCCGCCTCAGGCTGAGCCTCAGGACCCTCAGGACCCGGGCGGCGCTGCTGAGCGGCGGGCTGCGGTCAGACGGGGTCAGACTCCGCCTCAGGCTGAGCCTCAGGACCCTCAGGACCCGGGCGGCGCTGCTGAGCGGCGGGCTGCGGTCAGACGGGGTCAGACTCCGCCTCAGGCTGAGCCTCAGGACCCTCAGGACCCGGGCGGCGCTGCTGAGCGGCGGGCTGCGGTCAGACGGGGTCAGACTCCGCCTCAGGCTGAGCCTCAGGACCCTCAGGACCCGGGCGGCGCTGCTGAGCGGCGGGCTGCGGTCAGACGGGGTCAGACTCCGCCTCAGGCTGAGCCTCAGGACCCTCAGGACCCGGGCGGCGCTGCTGAGCGGCGGGCTGCGGTCAGACGGGGTCAGACTCCGCCTCAGGCTGAGCCTCAGGACCCTCAGGACCCGGGCGGCGGCTGCGGGAGCTGACAAGTATTTGCGCGGCCATGACTCGGCGATGGAGAAGCTCATTTCTGGGGCGGAAACGGGTGTGAAATAGTTTTGGCGCTGGCTGTGCACAGCGGAAATTGATGACACGCGTACTCGAACCCGGAACACGCGCGCTAACGCCGACTGGAGTGTTCTCGGCGTCGGTAGCGGCTGCTGCTGCGGTGGCGGCGGCAGTGGCAGCGGCGGGGCTGTAATTCACAGTATAGCAGCGAAGGGACTGAAACCCAAGCCACAGCGCTGAAACGCTCTAAGGGCGGCTGTTGCTGTTGTGAACACGGAACGCGCATCAGAGCGGCACGGCCATGGCACGGCCGCGTGCCGACTGTGGATCCCTGCGGATCAGCCCCCCTGATCCTGTCATCATCCGTGGGCGTTACAGCGGAAATGGTGCCGGCAAACATACAGATTTATTATTGCGACCGGGTTCGGCCGCGGCCGCCCGCCGGGGGAGTCGCCGCTTCATTTGGATACGAAAAATGGGTTTTATTTCACAGGAGCGGCTGCTTTTTCATCGCTCTTGATTCCGCAGCTCGCTTTTATGTATTTAACCAACCACTCGATTCACACTGCCCCGTTCTGCTGTGCCCATCCGACTCGCTGCGACGGCTAAATTGCATACTGCATATCTGCTGCACGAAACAAAACAAAAAAATGAACAAATGAGTCGCCGTCCGCTCTGAGTTGCTTTTATTTTCAATCAACTTGTCAATTTTGCCATGAGGATAGAACAGAGCAGCACGGGCCAAACGTTGACACAATAATGTGGAGCGCCCTAACAACATCCCACACGACTGAGAATGAAGAACACTCCGAGTAGTGACCTCTCAAAAGCGGGTATCGAGTGGATATTGAGTCCCGTATTTTGCATAGTCACCTGAATACACAATTTCCGGCTTGGATTTCTTTTCTGGTTACTCGCTTTCGAAACTCATGCAGGCTGGAAGCTTTCAGAGTCTCCCGCACTGCGCTGTCTCTCGCAGTGTGGTTTGTCCTCGTGTGAATGCGAAACGCTTTTGATCTTGCGCGGAGTAAAATCCAGGAGAAGCGCAACCCGCATTTGGGATGCATTGGCTGTTTTCGCGTCGCATGGAGTCTCCGGGCCGGGAGTTGAGTGCCAGAGGGTATCGGCTGGGAGGCGAGCAGCGAGCATTCCCACCGGCACCGCGGGCACCGGATGAGAGCCGAGCCGAGCCGAGCCGAGCCGAGCCGAGCCGAGCCGAGCCGAGCCGAGCCGAGCCGAGCCGGCCGTGTCTCCCGCAAGGAGGGCTCTGCTACATGATCACGTAAAGCAAGCAAAAAATTCCCTTGAAGTTTTGCTTCTGTGCACGGCTGTTCGATCCGACAGTTCTGCGTCTCTGGAATCAACCCCCTCCCCTCTCCGTGCGGGGTAGGGGTGAGGCTGAGGGGCTGCGACCTTCGCCAAACAGAGCCGCTAGGTCATACAGCAGCTGTAACTGGGAAGACGGAAATGGCCGGGAAGGCCGGCGGCGGCGCGGCCAGCGAGCCTTGAACCCAAGCCAAATGAAAAGGAATGATAATTTATCGTAGGATCGTGTGCCAACTAAGACGGGGTACCTGCGACCAAGAAAGGACAATATTTTTCCTCGAAATTGAAACGCCCGCGCCGTCGAAGAAAGACCCTTTCATTTCTTTTTGTTCTCTGACCCCGCCAACACGCCCGGCCTGCCAAAACTATTTTTTTTTCAATGAAAGAGAAAGGACGGAGATAGAATGGGAGGAAAATTAATTAAGAAAGTGTCTGTCTCGTCGCGCTGCCGTCTGCCGTTTACCTCACTTGATTGAAGCGTAACACAATGTTGCGCCATTTGGCATGCAAAGCGTCACGTAACGATGCCCTTTCCGAGACCCACGGCGCCGACGAAAACAGAGGAAAAGAGGATGAAAAAGTTTCGCAGCGCGAGCGGGAAGGTCGGGAGGAAGAAGCGCTGGGTGTGGTTGTCAAAGCAGCGTGTTCTTTTCATGGAGGGCGGCGCGCGGTGTGGCGGAGTAGATGGCGAAGCACTGTAGGTAGTCCCTCCCCTCCCCGCCTCACCTCGCACCCTCTGGGTCCGGGCCGGGCTGCCGGGCAGAGCAGTAGTATACAAGTCGGGCCTCCCGCACTCAGGCAATTTAGAGGGGGTGTCCTACTTGCTGGGGATATAGCCCAGACGGATCAGGGATACCAAAGGATGCATAGGTCGGTCCAAGAAAGGATATCGGATCTGTCTTGTAATGCTCACCAAAGCAGCCGTCGTCCCTCAGGGCGCACACGTACCTCTGACTGTACTCACTCACCGACTGACGAGCTCCGGGCGAGCTCGGCAGTCGGTTGCCTCTGGTGTTCCGAAAGTGCTGACTTTAAGAGTTTGATGTGGGGCGGGGCGCGCGCTAGGTGTGGCGCTTGTGACGCCCGCGGCCGTTGCAGTAGGCTGCTGCGTGTGAGCCGTGACGTGCCTCCCATGGGGGAGGGCACTCATATGGCTGGTGTGGACCGTTGGGTGTATATCACAGGACCTACTCAGTTTTGACCTACCGCCCATTTTTGGAGGTAGGTCTAACCTTGTTTACAAATCTGACCTACTGGTAAGCTTGACGTTGCCTTCTGTCTTGCCATGCCCAAAGCCGTTGGCAAAACAGTAGGCCTATGATTAACCTACCTCGATCGCTCGCAGACCGTAGGCCTTGTTAAGACTCGTGGATTGACCTACTCGGAATTGTCGGCTTGTCCTAACGCTTTGACCTACGGGAAAATAGTAGCACTCAGCGAGGCAGGTCTGACCTACTTTTATGACCTACTCGGGGGCCCCGTGGCGGCAGCGTTAGTTTGTCACACTCGAAAAGTAGCCTCCCCACCGGTTCGTCTTCTTACGCGATACCGAAGCTTGAGATTGCATTTTACGAAGCGGAAATTTTCTCATACACAGCGGTTAGCCTCGTACTGGGTGCTTCACCACATCGCTCGGCCAATCACAGCCCGCTTTGTTTTTCTCGCCTTCTTCACTCAATCCGGTAAGCCCTGGCCACCACTGCACGGAAGAGTAATTTTTTTCTTCTTCCTTGTATTGGCCTTAGCGGCAGCCAGTATCGTCTGAGCGATGTGGTTAGGCACCCAGTACGAACCTAACCGCTGTGTATGAGAAAATTTCCGCTTCGTAGAATGCAATCTCAAGCTTCGGTATCGCGTGAGAAGACGAACCGGTGGGGAGGCTACTTTTCGAGTATGAGAAACTAACGCTGCCGCCACGGGGTCCCCGAGTAGGTCATAAAGGTAGGTCAGACCTGCAACACCGTGTACGACTATTTTCCCGTAGGTCAACGCGTTAGGGCAAGCCGACAATTTCGAGTAGGTCAATCCACGAGTCTTAACAAGGCCTACACTCTGCGAGCGATCGAGATAGGTCAATCCTAGGCCTACTGTTTTGCCAACGGCTTTGGGCATGGCAAGACAGAAGGCAACGTCAAGCTTACCAGTAGGTCAGATTTGTAAACAAGGTTAGACCTACCTCCAAAAATGGGCGGTAGGTCAAAACTGAGTAGGTCCTGTGATATACACCCGGACCGTTGGTGGTCTCCGCTCACGTCCAACCCACTTCTCGCCTAGGTTGAACCTCTCCCCCCCCCCCTACTTTCTCATCGTTGCTCAGGCTCGTCTCTGGTGACGCGCCCTTCACAGAACAATGCCGGCAGAGCGGCGCCCCGTTCATGGCCTTCACAGAGACTATTTTTTCGTCTTTTTGTTTTTCAGGGAATAGTTGGAAGTAGTAGGCGTGCTGCGTACCTGGTGCGGGCCCACCTCAAGACCCCCGAGCGTGTCACGCGACCGCCCGCCGATACGCGAACAGAATTCAGCTTTAGATTTAATGTGTACTGTGTCTTATTAGAAAATTATTGCATATATCATGTACCATGCGTGCATCATTCATCGGACACCCTAGCCAACATCGCTATACACGTCCTCTCAGCGCTGCTCCCCAACACACGGCGCCGATCCACTCGGTCTGCTTGTGCCCTCGCATTTCGCCTCATCGGGTTTGCCGTCATAAGACGACGACATGTGTGTGTGTGTGTGTGTGTGTCCGCGACGCACCGGGGCAGTGTCATCACCAAAGTGCTCCCGGGGCACGAGCGTGTGCTGCTGCCAGGCGGGCACCAGGGGCTCCAGCTCCAGCGGGTACCAGTGGGCACCGGGTAATACACCCGTCGTGTACTGAGAACCGAGATTAACTCTCCTCCATTCGGGTACGACGGTGGTCTCCTGCTGGAGAAAAATTACTCTGAACTGTGAGACCGCGCCTTGCACAACAGTCGGGTATTTCTGGGTATTTCACGCTCGTCGCAAATGCAAACTCATGTTTTGAAAGATATAAAAATAAAAACAAACAACTGGAACAGGGATGAAAGGATGACATCATTGCGCCGCAAAAAAAAAGGCAGGAAATATGTAAATAGTAGAGAGCAAAAACCGTCGTGGCTAAAGAGAAAAGAAGTGACACTGCCAATGCGGCCAGTGCTCACTGTTTTTCAGGCCCGGAGTTTGGCCAGGGCCGCCAGCCCTTGCCCCACCTGGCAGGGTATCATCGGTCCATTACCTGAAAGAGTAACGGAGGGAGAACAAATTCCAAATCGGACCGGATGTCGCGGTGAATTTCGTGGCTCGGAATCAGAGGCGCGGGGCAACGGTGTGGGAACGGTAGTGGTGGTGGTGGTGGTGGTGGTGGTGGTGGTGGTGGTGGTGGTGGTGGTGGTGGTGGTGGTGGTGGTGGCGGTGGTGGCGGTGGTGGCGGTGGTGGCGGTGGTGGCGGTGGTGGCGGCACGCCAGCCTATGTACATGACAGTGTGTCGGGGTGTGCTGGGAGGGGGCCCACGGCCTGCGGGTCTCAGTCACCCTTCCGATACATGAGGGGTGGACTCGCTGAGCTATGCGGGGGAGGAATGCCAGGAACACTGCAATCATTGGGCTGTTTTAAAATAGGCGGCTGGAACAATCGGGGGCGGGCAGAGCAGGGCAGGGCAGGGTGGGGCGGGGCGGCGGAGGTGAGCTGGGCTGTTTGGACAAAAAGCTTCACATTGACACGGTGGCACCCTCCCCCCTCCCCCGCTCCCCGTACACACGTGTGTAGCCGGCGGGGGGAGAAAAATATATAGGCGTGGTGTTGCTGGGGCAGCGCCCCGCTGCCGCCGACTGCAGGACGTGGGACAGTTATTGGGGATTAAATGGAACACGGACGAACGCTAAATGTGTGGGTGTGTGATGGGCGCGAGCACGTGGTGGTATGCGCGTGTACCTCGTGAGGGGGATTGGATATCACACACACACACACACACACACACACGCGCGCGCGCGCGCTCGCTCGCACGTACGTACGTTACGTACACTCACCAACACGCGCAAAGCGACGGGCCAATAATATATTTCTCATACGCGCATTAGAGTCATTATTCGCAAATTACAAAACGCGGGGCCCGCGTGGCGCGCGGATTTTGTCATTGGGAAACGCACTCGCACATTTGAGCGGGAAGGGAGGGGGGGGGGGAGGGTTAGCGGGTCCGGGGCCGTGCTGCTGGGTGAGGGGTGGGGTTGGGGGGGGGGGCGTGGGCCACAGCTGGTGGGGTGTCCCCGGCTGTCCCCGGCTCTGCCCGCCGCCGCACGCCGCATTTCGCATCATATGGACCTGCTGCAGCGTGGAGGGCGGCCGCTGCCAATAATAACTCGAATGTGTGCGCCGTAATTGAATTTTAATCGGATGGCGCCTGCCGTTCTCGCGGCGTGTGTTGTGCGGCGCTGCATGCACACACACACACACAGACGCACGTGCACACACACACACACACACACACCTGTATATTGTCCCCTTATCACCCACTCACTCACACTTAGTCGCCATCAGTGTACACTTTCTGCTCACAGGAGGGGTCAGTCATGGCCTGACCAGGGCTTGCACATAATTCTTTAGCGTGTTATGGCGCCGGTAGTTTTCGGCACAGCCTCGAATGTGATTAGTTTCAGAAAATTGAAAAAAATGCATTTTGGTCGATTTTTGGTACATGTTTTTTGACGATTAATTGTTTGGCGTATCAGTCATGCGACGCGCCGCTGCTGTGGGAGAGAGCGACGCTAAACACACACGAAGCAGCGGTTTATCCGTCGCAGAACCGGCGGCGGCGGTGGCCTGCAAAAACCGAAACACGACTTTGCTCCATTAGCGCTCTCGTTGAATTTATTGTCCGGCACCAGAGATACAAAGTGGCCACATTTTTCATGGGGACCCAGGGAGGCCCGGCGATTCTGGGAGAGGCCGGGGAGGCCGGCGCCCGCTGCAGTGCGCCGCTGGCAGGCAGAGTGTTCGCCGAAGATACGCCCCGTCCCGCCCTGCCCCCCCCCCCCCAGCACCGACTGACTGCTCCCGATCCTCCTTCACACATTGATTCCCTGCCCTGTCTGTCGGCTCTGTTGGCCGCCAGCCTACTCGAGATGACGACGGCGCTGCCTGGCGGCGACTCTTAGTACTTGGCTGCAGTGTATTTGTATTTATGAGCCGGAATGGCGCAGAGAGAAGCAGGGCTCCTACAGACTTGCGTGGACACATTGGCGGCGCTGGGATGCCCACCTCCACACCCCGACCGTCAAGACGATCGGTCACTGTGTGGTCACTGTGTGGTCACTGTGAGGTCACTGTGAGGTCACTGTGAGGTCACTGTGTGGTCACTGTGTGGTCACTGTGTGGTCACTGTGTGGTCACTGTGTGCTCACTGTGTGGTCGGCACGAGCGAGGCTCTACGTCCGGGGACGGGACGGGGCCCTCGACGGCCACCTACGACTTCCCAAAGCGATCTCTCGCCCTTCATCCGGATTCAGCGAGGATGTTCGCAAAGAAAAGAAAGTTTTACATCCTGGTTCCGAGCATCCGTGCGTGGGAGCAGAGACGGCGGGGCGGGGCAGAGCGGGGAAGTCTATTCATGACTGTATCCCCCTCCCCCCGCGGGCTGTCTTGTCGCCGCAGCGCGATCACCGCCACTTATCAAAACCAATATCTCGGGCGGAACTTGAGGAATAAATTCCTAGATGGCCGTTGGATGCGGTTCTCCGGGAGGGCCTCCGGGAGGGCCTCCGGGAGGGCCTCCGGGAGGGCCTCCGGGAGGGCCTCCGGGAGGGTGGGGCAGGTAACCGGATGTGGGGTGAGGTGTGCATACAAAGCGGCGCCGGCAGCGGCAGCCAGGAGCCTCTGCGCACACACCGCGCCGACTCAGTTCGTTTCCGTGGCACACACACGAAAAAGAAGTGCGTACTGAATTCCCGTTCAGCACTTAAGTTTGCCTTCTTCGTTAGGCTACGTGCACATGCACAAGGAGCTAGGCACACTTGGAACGTAATGCCGGCTTTCTCCCTGCATTAGTGCGAGTGGGACTAAGACTAAGTCCTGGCTGCTGCAGGTTTCCTCTCTTGTCTGTCGGCTCGGCACGTCTGGTATGCCCCAACTCCAACACCCCTGGCCCCCCGGAAGCCAGAGCCTCCCTCTGGTGTCCCATTCCCTCTCCCCCAAGTCGCCCCCCCCCCTCCCCGCTCGTGGAGAGGTATATAGCGCTTTCTCGACATTGCGTTGCTGGAATCGAAAAGAATCGAATGTACACCCCTCCCCCCTCTCCCCCTTTCTCTTGCTCCATAGCGCCTCTCTGTTTCGTGTAGTTTTACGACTCGCACCCAATACATTCCCCCTCCCCCTCTCCCCTCCCGGCCCTCACAGAGTATTGACGTATTACATTTGAGTCGGACCACGACGTCCGTGCCGGGCCGGTCCCTCTTTCTATCGGACCGAACGCGGCCGTCGGCCAGCAGCCAGTGCCATAGTTGTTTGGAGTTCCAGCCACATTTTTTGAGGCAGCCAATTGCATGAATGCCAGTCAGTTTGGCACGAGGAGCAGCGCGCTGATTGTTTGATTGTACTAACACCGCGATCCCCCTTTATCTGTTCCAGGTACGTTTCCAGGACATCTCTCTCCAGTCGGGCCTTCTTCCGTCCACAATCATTTCACAATTCCTCGTCTGCTTCGCCGGGTGAGCTTGCAATTATAAAAGTGGAGACGCCGCCGGCCCCTCGGTCTCGGTGCCGTGCCATCTGCCACGCGTAATCGGAACAATGGCGCCTCCATTTTCACGTCTTCATTTTTTTGAGAGACCGGCTCCGCGGAATTAGGAAAGCTCTCTCTCCGGCTGGGGGTTGGAACGGGAGGGGGGGGGGGACTAAGTCACACACCACAACACTGATTCCTGATTAGGAGAATTTCAGGAGTGCCACTCCTAATTTTTCTAAAAAAAATAAAAATAGAACGGAAAAAAAATCGTGCTTTCCGAATTCAAAGCAGTTCAATATTTTCAAAAATCATTCGAGATCCTTGAGTTATAGCATGCCATCAATGAGTGAAAAAAAAAATCGTGGTCGAAAACCGAGAACCCTGGGTTTAGGCCACATCCGTCGATTTGGCAAAGAATTATACCCGCGGCACCAGATGCAGTGTTGCAGCAGCCTCCCCGTCAACGCACCCGGTAATTCAATCCCAAGGTCAATGTGAGGCGCTCCGCCTTTATTGATGGCGGCAGACACATCCATCTCGCGCCCCGGGGCTGGGGCCGGGGCAGGCGGGGCATCCGGGGCCGGCTGATGAGCAAGGCGCTGGCCCTGCGGCGGTCTGCGCGGGCCCCTTTCTGCGGGGGCTGCGGGGCGGGGGGCCCTTCCCCACGGAGCACCGCTACCTGCGAAATAAGGCGAAGTCACCGCCGGCAAAATAATACTCCCGGAGAAAAATGGAGTGGAGCGGAGGGCACGCTGGGCTATGAGGCTGCGAGGCTATGCGGCCGGTGGCGCCGCCTACCCGCCGGCCGCCGGAGCCTTGATGAGTTGGGAAGACTGATGGGTGCGATGGTCCACTCATTTCCTGCCTATTCCTTCGTCGGCGCCCGCATACATCCCGCGAAGCCCGGCGCGGAGCCACTCCACTGCCGCGCCGCCATCTCTCCCCTGCTCTGCTACCCTTCGCCTTGGCCGCAGGCACTTTGGACCCGGCTGCTTCGCTGTGCGATGCTTGGCCCACTTCAGGTCAAGAATGTAGGCGGTGCGGCACGGCACGGCTGGCGTGAGAATGTTGGCTTTGGGTAGACGCCACCACGCCTCCTAGGGTCGCGGGTATCCCGGGTCCCGGGCGAGAGGCCCCCGCCGCCCCCGCCGCCCCCACCGCCCCCCCTGCCTCCACCTCATCTCTCGGGGAGGGGCGGCAGTGGCGGGGCGCCTCAAGTTGGACTGGCGAACCTCACCACAAGCATGTGGGGCGTCGGCGCCGCATTGTAAACGCGCCAAGCCACGCCGCCCGTGTCCTGTGGGAATCGTTAACGATAAGGAGGCGGGGCGGGGAAGAAAGGGGTCTCGAGTGCTGGGCTGCTGTGACTCTGGCTGTGCCTCTGGCTGTGCCTCTGGCTGTGCCTCTGGCTGTGCCTCTGGCTGTGCCTCTGGCTGTGCCTCTGGCTGTGCCTCTGGCTGTGCCTCTGGCCGTGTCTCTGGCTGTGCCTCTGGCTGTGCCTCTGGCTGTGCTCTCTGGCTCTGGCTGTGCCTCTGGCTGTGCCTCTGGCTGTGCCTCTGGCTGTGCCTCTGGCTGTGCCTCTGGCTGTGCCTCTGGCTGTGCCTCTGGCTGTGCCTCTGGCTGTGCCTCTGGCTGTGCCTCTGGCTGTGCCTCTGGCTGTGCCTCTGGCTGTGCCTCTGGCTGTGCCTCTGGCCGTGTCTCTGGCTGTGCCTCTGGCTGTGCCTCTGGCTGTGCCTCTGGCTGTGCCTCTGGCCGTGTCTCTGGCTGTGTCTCTGGCTGTGCCTCTGGCTGTGCCTCTGGCTGTGCCTCTGGCCGTGTCTCTGGCTGTGCCTCTGGCTGTGCCTCTGGCTGTGCCTCTGGCTGTGCCTCTGGCTGTGCCTCTGGCTGTGCCTCTGGCTGTGCCCCTGGCCGTGTCTCTGCGGCTGTGCCTCTGGCTGTGCCTCTGGCTGTGCCTCTGGCTGTGCCTCTGGCCGTGTCTCTGGCTGTGCCTCTGGCTGTGCCTCTGGCTGTGCCTCTGGCTGTGCCTCTGGCTGTGCCCCTGGCCGTGTATCTGCGGCTGTGCCTCTGGCTGTGCCTCTGGCCGTGTCTCTGGCTGTGCCTCTGGCTGTGCCTCTGGCTGTGCCTCTGGCTGTGCCTCTGGCTGTGCCTCTGGCCGTGTCTCTGCGGCTGTGCCTCTGGCTGTGCCTCTGGCTGTGCCCCTGGCCGTGTCTCTGCGGCTGTGCCTCTGGCTGTGCCTCTGGCTGTGCCTCTGGCTGTGCCTCTGGCTGTGCCTCTGGCTGTGCCTCTGGCTGTGCCTCTGGCTGTGCCTCTGGCTGTGCCTCTGGCCGTGTCTCTGCGGCTGTGCCTCTGGCTGTGCCTCTGGCTGTGCCCCTGGCCGTGTCTCTGCGGCTGTGCCTCTGGCTGTGCCTCTGGCTGTGCCTCTGGCTGTGCCTCTGGCCGTGTCTCTGCGGCTGTGCCTCTGGCTGTGCCTCTGGCTGTGCCCCTGGCCGTGTCTCTGCGGCTGTGCCTCTGGCTGTGCCTCTGGCTGTGCCTCTGGCTGTGCCCCTGGCCGTGTCTCTGCGGCTGTGCCTCTGGCTGTGCCTCTGGCTGTGCCTCTGGCTGTGCCTCTGGCCGTGTCTCTGCGGCTGTGCCTCTGGCTGTGCCTCTGGCTGTGCCCCTGGCCGTGTCTCTGCGGCTGTGCCTCTGGCTGTGCCTCTGGCTGTGCCTCTGGCTGTGCCCCTGGCCGTGTATCTGCGGCTGTGCCTCTGGCTGTGCCTCTGGCTGTGCCTCTGGCTGTGCCCCTGGCCGTGTATCTGCGGCTGTGCCTTTGGCTGTGCCTCTGGCTGTGCCTCTGGCTGTGCCCCTGGCCGTGTCTCTGCGGCTGTGCCTCTGGCTGTGCCTCTGGCTGTGCCTCTGGCTGTGCCTCTGGCTGTGCCTCTGGCTGTGCCCCTGGCCGTGTCTCTGCGGCTGTGCCTCTGGCTGTGCCTCTGGCTGTGCCTCTGGCTGTGCCCCTGGCCGTGTATCTGCGGCTGTGCCTCTGGCTGTGCCTCTGGCTGTGCCTCTGGCTGTGCCCCTGGCCGTGTCTCTGCGGCTGTGCCTCTGGCTGTGCCTCTGGCTGTGCCTTACGGCCTTTCTTTGCCAAGCGCGCCGCTCCGAACCCCGTCGCCGGAGCCTGCATGTTATTGCCGTGCTGCTGTTAGACGAACGCCGCCCCACTCCCCTACCCCTTCTCACACACCTGAGCCGGTCGACGCGCGTTGCAACGCTCACCGCGGAGCCCTTTAGAACACCTTCACCGGCTCTAATGACTTTGACAACCGTCAGAAAAACGAAGAAATTTAAATCGACTATGAAAGGCAACAGAGACAGAATTTAGTCAATTCCATATTAGCCAAACGTCGGGTAAAAACGACTGATCTTTGATTGCATTGTGACTGAAACCTTGTTTGCCTTACATCGGATATTCTGGGGAAATAGAGTACTTCGGAGAAGCTCGAAACGGAAGTAAGAAGTCGTAACGAAGAAGAAGAACGCTGAAAAAAGTATGAGAAATCGCGTTTTCGGATCCCTGCTCTTCTTCAAAATCACTTGATTTCTCAAACTTTGTGCAGCGTTCTTATTCTTCGTTACGACTTTCTCACTTCCGTTCTGAGTTTCTCCGGAGAACTCTATTCGCATTTTCTTTCCCGAGAGTGCAAGAACGGGGGTCTCACGTGGTATGTGAACGGTGCTCGTCAGCACACGTGCATACCACATGGCGCCCCGGCGCCCCACTTGCGTGAGTTTGCGGGCCGAACAGAGAGGCGCCGTCTGTTGGCGCCGCTTGCGCCGCCTGCCTCTGTGCCGCCGCCGTGTTCCGTGTTTGCTGTCTAAGCAGGCTGTCGTAGTACAAGCTCCTCATCGCCTCCCCAACTTCGCCGCGCGCCTCTCCAGATTTCCACACGTCTGCCTTCGCCTGCACGCGAGGAATTGAAGAGAAAGGGAGATTCAAATCCGTCTGCTGATGTTATGAAAAGAGGCTCTAGAAGCTGCATGCAACAGTGCAGATAGATATTTAACATACTCTTTTGCTCAAAAGTCAGAATAAAAAATTTACTGTGTTCGAGATCAGCTAGCAGCGTGTCAGGAAACAGCTGCAGCCCTGGCGCCGAGCAGCCGTCCCTTCCTTTCTCTTTTTTTTTATTATTTTCCCTGCGAGACGCTCCAAAGCCCCCAGGCATCCGCGGCGGCGGCGGCCCAAAATTGTAGCAACAATACCAATTCGCAAGTTGGAGTGCGGGAAGCGCGGGGAGGCTGGGGAATAAGAAACGGCAAATTACGACTTTCCATTCCATAAGGCTTCGCCGCTTCGCCGCCCCACGGAGGGGTGCCCGCTTTCTCCGAGGGTGTACGGGGGCGCGGAGGGGCGGGGCGGGGCGGGGAGGGGCAAGGAGAGGCCCACTTCCTATGCACATGTATCGCATCGATTCTCGATTTAGGGGGACATCACCGAGCAGTCGGGATGGATGGGGCTTATAGTGTACGGCCACGCCCCCTTGCACGCCAACGTCACAGCCAGACCTAGAGGCCGTGCTCGCGGACATGGCCGGTCAGGGGGTGGGAGGACACTGGAGGACACCGGAGGACACGGAACACGCTGCATTGGTCACAGAGCACCCCGGAGGCCAGGCCGGAGGGCCCGGTGACGGAAGAGGCGCGCCACGACCTGACGACAGCCGCAGAGGGCAACCCTCTGATATTCATGTACATCCGGCCTTTGACGACGGCTGCAATCGATGCCCCATTGCTGCATATTTGCCCGGGACTTATTGCCCGGTCTCAGCGAGGTGCGCCCCGCTGCTGGAAATGTCTGTAATGAGATGCAAGAGAGATGACTGCCTTTTCATTAGAATAGAATTGAATGGTCACGGAGCGTTATATTCTTTTGGAATGGTAATGCTGTCTTTGAGTGGGGAGATTATTTCGTCAGGCGGCGGGTCAGTGTCTCACTGCGGCCTCGTGCCTGCAGGTGAGCCTCAGAAGGGTAGAGAGCGAAGACTTTGGATTCTCCTGGCGCTGACTAGAAATTGCCAATAAAAAAAAGGAAGAGACATTTTTTCACAAAGTCTGAAGAAGCAACCAAGGAAGCAACCGTGTGCTGACTTGAGCTTGGTGTCCGCTTCAGTCCCTGCTGCTACCTTGACAGGACACCTCCAGGACCCCTTCAGGACACCTCCAGGACGCCTCCAGCACAGGGCACGATAACAATTTCTTTTGTTCCGATTCCATTGTCTTTTTTTCCTGATTTCGGTCCACCTCCGGTGCTGTGCCGACCACCACCTCAAAAATGACGCTGTTATTATCCGAAAGTCGGAACCGCGCCGGACCGCTTTACCCGCCGTATTACACCTGTCGCCTCCGGCTCCTCCGGCTCCTCCGGCTCCTCCGGCTCCTCCGGCTCCTCCGGCTCCTCCGGCTCCTCCGGCTCCTCCGGCCCTCCGGCTCCTCCAGCTCCTCCGGCTCCTTCGGCTCCTCCGGCTCCTCTGGCCCTCCGGCTCCTCCGGCTCCCCCGGCTCGTCCGGCTCCTCCGGCTCCTCCGGCTCCTCCGGCTCCTCCGGCTCCTGGCGCACTTCCACCGCTGCGGCTCTGCGTTGGCCTTGGCGTTGGCGGCGTTGGCCAACGCCACCGCGACGACGGCGCCGTCGCCGCCCTCCACCTCCCTGGGTGCTGTCAGCGTTCCAGGACTCCCATTCTTTCCCTGTTACACTCGTTTGCGTTTATAAGCGCTTCGCTTTGCGAACCCCATCTCCCTCCCCCGCTTTGCGATAGACACGACACGAAACAAGAAAATTGTCGTCCTAGCTCTTTTTTTCTCACAAGCACGTTTAAAAAAAAATGATTTAGCTTTCTCGAGTCTGCTCGAGTCACTGTTCAGGAGCGAATCCTAGGGAGTGGTGCTACTTGGAAGGTGCGTCGTACCAGTTTTTGCCTACTTGGAGGGGTTTGAAGAAAATAAAATATCTCGAGCGACCATCTCTTTCTCAAATTCCAGCACGTCTGTAATGTGCAGCAATAATAATATCACTACGCTGATAATACAGCGCAATAATAACTTGGGGGCGCCCTTGCTGTGCGCAGGTGGAGCCGCGCCATTGTGCGACTTGGCAGCACAATGCTGTGTTGGCAGCCCTGTTGGCACCAGGCAGCGCACAGCGCACAGCGGAGCGCACAGCCACTCGTCGTTCCAAGAGGGCTTTTATCGGATTAGTGCTGTGCCCGCGGCCCCCCGCGGCCCCCCGAGGCCCCAACGCCCCACGGGGGCAACATGCTGTGTAGTGCTGTGTTTGATGTGTCGCCCCATTAGGGCCAGAAAGAAGCCGCGTCATATCGGCGCGCCGCCCCGCTTTGTTTGGGGAAGAAATAGATTACTCGACAGCTGTGGCGGCGTCGAGGGGAAAGAAAACGGGGAGAGGGAGTGAACGTGTGTCTATCTATATAAATATAAGTAATGTATTTTTTAAATCGTTGGCGTCTACCACCTTTGTTCTCGCTGGTAACCGCAACATGATACTCGTCGAAAAGCTGCCAAAACTACTAGTTTAGGGGGCGGAATGAAGTGAAACCCCCCCTTCCTCCCCCCCCCCTCTCTCTCTCACACACACACACACACAAACACACACACACACTAAACAACAACTGTTGCTACCTCGTCTAGCAAACAACAGCAGCAGCTGGCCGGCGCCATGTCAGTTTCCGCAGTCGTGTGTGGACCCTCCGGACCCCATCATTCCGTACTGCACCTACTAATTAACAGCAGCAACGCCAGGCAGCGGCCGATAACAAACCGTGGCCCGCTGCCGTCACATTTCACTCCTGCCCCGCAAACTGGTTACAGACTGGGGCGTCACCAACAGTGCGCTACTACAGACGGAAACTGGTACCAAACAGAGTTTCTCAACAACTCCGACACCGACACCCGACGCCAGTGCTAGGAAACTCACCCGGTTTTAGCGATTCACTAAAACCGGAAAGTGGAGGATCAGGTATTACCAACCTGACAACATTGAACGAAAAATTTACATATTTTGCGACGGTTAATTTTTCAATACTTTCAGAACACGTTTAGAAAATTCCGATGTATCGTATATCACAACTGCTTTTAATTTTTTAATCCTTTCTTTTGTCCTCCAACTTTGGCTGCCCCACCTCCTATCCCCCACCAGTTTCCTAGCACTACGCCACCGCCACTGCCCTCACCGCGGCTGACACTGTCGCCGCCGCCGCACACGCAACCAAAGTCACGTCCTGGCCATTATTATAGCTATTGTTTAGGCCTTGTTTCGGTCCGTCTGGTCTGGATGGTAGTGGCCTGGTCAACCATCCCCCATTTGAATAATCCCGCGCTTGCAAGCCCTGCGTGTGAGAGAGAAAAGCACACAGCCAAACCGCTGCACATGAGCTCGGCTGACGACTCTCCAATGGAGCCCCGGATGATTGCGGGGCAGCGGAGCGTATTACAGTCAAATGGGGCAAACACCTCTAGAGACGCCCACGAGGATCCCGCGTGCAAGTTTGGACGTGGATCACCTTGATGTGCCTTCTGAGCGGAAAGGGGGAGGGGGATTAATAAATGTTGAAAGTTGCGCGTTGTTTGTAGTGGCGGGGATGCTTCTTCGCGCGCGGATCAGCAAACCTAACGATGCGGCCCTCTCTCAGCCCCGCAATACAGAACGAAAGCGAGCAGAACAAGACAGGCATGGAGAACGCTTTAGCGTTCTAGGTCAGACTCGTTCTTTGAGTTTTGAAGGAAAAGAAGGTTGTTTTTTTAGCAGATGATACCTCAAAACTTAATTAGTTGGAGGTGTCAGCTAGCTTTTACTCCCGATAAGTCGAAAAGGCGTAGCGAGTGCGGCGAACTAATGATATAAGGTGGGCCGGCACCAGCGGGGACCCGTGAGGCCGCTGGCGGGCCGCGAGATTGTCGTGCACTGCTCGAGTAGCATTGTTGTCCAGAACGCCACCGACTCGGCTCCGTCTGCACTCGGATATGGCCTCGCCTTCGCTCGCTTGGCCAAGGGCCTCTACCGAAACCGAAAATTAACTATCCGGTTAACGAATTTGCCTCAGGAGATGTTCTTCTCTTTAAAATATCTTCGGCTCTCCCTCATAATACAACAAACGATAAGTTCTGCTTTCATTTCAACTTTATTTTAAACCTTCCAAAACCCTTAGGAACTGGACGACATGTAGAGTTGGTATCATCTGCTTCCTATTTAAATAGGGATTTAAATTTTTTTCCAGCATTTAATGCTTTTGGTTCTCATATTTACAAACAATTTTTGCACAATCACTATTTGTATTATTTTTTTAAGTCTGCGTTTTTATCACATCTCCACTGGACTTAGCCACTGATCTATTACTCCAAGCTTGCAGAGTACGCGAAAAGTGATTGTTGACTGCGGGCGACGGATGGTCCCAAGACAAACTTCCACCGATCTGCGGTCTCTTAATACGAGAATTTTTGTTTTTTGTTTTTCAGAAATCTAATATGTCATTTTCGAAAATAGATCAACGCCCAACCAAAACGCCCCCAAAACAGGATCCCTCCGTCACGCAGTTTTCGAGATGAATCGGGGTCTTAACTGACAGGGCGAGCGCAATACTCGTTCTTTTTTTGCTTCTACGTCATAGTAGTAGTAGAGGAAGCAAAGAACGAGTAAAAATGGAAAGTAATTACTTGAATAGCGCGCGAGTCGGTTGGGCGCGAAACACCACCGCGCGTCTGAAAGTGTTTTCGTCTGTGAATACAGTTCCGGGAGGAGCGGCGCAGACTAAATATAACTGGTGCGCGTCCCGCCTTTGACGCGCATTATAACCGCTTTTTCCAATTAATGGCGCACGCATCGTTTTGTTGCGCTCTCGGACGTGGGACTCTATTCATCAGTCTACCTCTCTGTTTCTGCTCCCTCCCTCCCTCTCTCTCAAACACAAACAAACCCGACCTGACAACGTTAGCTCCCCGCTTGCCGCCCCTCCTCTCCCCTGGCCGCGGCCTCCAAACACCGGCACTGCGGGCTAATTATTTTTGGCATAAGGCGTGTAAGTACTCTTGTGTGCGAGACGAGGTCAGGGAGGGCCGCGAACGCAAAGCAAAGGACGCACTGAACGGGGTGAGGTGTTGTGAGGGGGGGGGGGGGGCGCAATAACTCTCCGTATAATTAACGCACGGGAGGGGTAGTCCCCCTAAACGACCGGCACGGGTTTTTGCTGGCACTCTCCTGCCCCCTCCGTGGGCCAGCAGGCGGCGGCAGCGGCGGCAGGGCTTAGGGACCTCTGGCGCGGGGCCCCGGCTGCCCGCCCCGGCTGCCCGCCCCGGCTGCCCGCCCCGGCCAGGACGACCCCCCAACTGTTGTGCGGACGCTACACGCCGAGCGCGCCGGCCATCGTGCCGCACATATTTTTCTCCTCCGTGTGGGAATACTTAATGTGTGTGTGCGCCGGGCTTATCTGCAGCCGCCGCCCTGCCGCCCTGCGGGGACCGTCCCAGGGACGCTCACCAAGACTCTGACGCCGGCAGCGGCGGCAGCGGCGGCCGTTATAGTAACGGGACTCCTGTGGACCTCAAACGGGCCGGGTGGCACGGTACGGACGGCCAAAGGGGAAAGCCGAGCCGAGTCCGCTTGGCGCCAAGGCCGAGGGTCGGTCCGGACCGGCGGGGTCCAAGGCGAGGGCAAAGGTCAAGCCCATAGCGGGTGACGGAGTGCGCACAGGGGCCTCCAGGGGCCTCCAGGGGACTGTAGTGTGCTCGACCCACCGCAAAACCTAAGGTGGAAAACGATATTTACTTGTGTCACGTTTTGTCTTCTACAGTATTTCTTTTCCACGAATAAAGTCCAGCTTTCTAATTTTCGCGCAGTTCCTCCTGCCTATGTCAGTGATTTAGAAAGTGATTTAGGCTGCTGCAATCACGCCCTAATCAGAGCAATGATGTTCAGCTTATTTCCTACCTTAATCCGTATAATTCGCTGGGGGGCTTACCATCGCGGGCAATAATAACACAAAGCAAAACAAGCCAAGACAAACATGAGCGGCGCCGTGCCCCCCCCCCCCCCTTCTCCCCCCCCCCCCCTGGCCTGCTGACAACGGGTCGGCTGCAGCGCACGATTTATGGAATCGGCTGGCATTTATTTTTATTAGCCTCAATAATTTTGCTTGCGACCGGCGCAGACTAGTCCGACTCCAATAATGTCCTCCTCTCTCGCGGGTCCTGCCGTTGCTGCTTGGCTTCCGACCGCTGCTGCCGCGTCGCTTCATGCGAGAAAGAGGAAGAGATAGGTAGAGAGAGAGAGAGAGAGAGAGAGAGAGAGAGAGAGAGAGAGAGAGAGAGAGAGAGAGAGAGAGAGAGAGAGAGAGAGAGAGAGAGAGAGAGAGAGAGAGAGAGAGAGAGAGAGAGAGAGAGAGAGAGAGAGAGGGGGGGGGGGGGGGGGGCAGGGCGAATGTGGGGAAAAGAAATGTAGGGAAAAGCGTCCAGTGAAAGGGAACTCACAGAGCAAGAATTATCTCAAAGCCTTCTCCCAGCTGCTGAAATATTCAGAGTGAGAAGAATGAGAGTGAGGGGGGGGGGGAGGGTGTACAAAGAGATTCCATTGCTGCTTGTCGCCACCTCCTCATCTGCCGTCCAGTGGCCTCAGACTGGGCGGCACGCCGAAGCGAAACGAAGCGAAGCGCAGCGCAGCAAAGCCAGGCGAGGCGCCGCCCCGCCACGCCCTGCCGCTCCATGCCTAATGTATGCGAGCGGCCAGCCGTCTGTTTGTTCCCGAGCGGTCCCCGCTGTCCCCGCCGCGCCCCGCCGCGCCCCGCCGCGCCCCCCGAGGCACCAAGCACCGGCCTCCGGACCAGCAGGCCAGGCGGGCTCCTAGTTTTCCTAGACCTGCTTTTCTTTCCGCTCACAGAGAGATCCGCCCGCCTCATCGTGCGATATCGCCGAGCAAACACAGGAGCTGGGCAGGGCAGAGCACCGCCATATGGACTTTTGCGAGCTGCGACTCTTTGACGGCGGCCGGGGGACCGGGCCCGGACCCTTGGCGGTGAGGGTTGCGAGTGGCGGCCAGAGGAGTCGAGCGGAAAATCACGCAAAAAAAAAAAGAAGATTAGTGGTCCTAACTAATTCGTTCGTAGGTTTCGCAACAATCCATAAATTTAGTTGGGATAACTAACAGTTTGTTAGCCACGCAAAAAAATTCTAGAAAGGGTTCCGCGTATGAGACGCTTAGTGAGAGGATGAAACAAAAATAAATAAAAGGAAATCCCGCTCACCATTGTTATTTATTTTTGGCTGTCATTGGGAAAGCAAAAGGATATGGATAGGAAGACTGCAGACCCCTCTCCCCTCATAGGCGCCTGCAGCCGGGGACGGTTGAGGATACCATAGGGAACGAGTAGCGGGCCTTCGAAGTGCTCTTTCATAAGCGCGCCTAGAAGCTCTCAACCGGGGATTGAACCCCCGACAACCTCACAGAATATTGCGCATCAAACCACGCGGCTATCAGAGAGGGGTACTATGACCATGGATACAACGGTCTTTAGATGACACACCACACAGCGAGGAGGAAGAACGTGGAGTACGAGATCTACGAAAAAAAGGGGGGGGGGAAGGGACGTTTGCACACGCAACAATCTTTTTCTTGTGTGATACGCAGAGGGCAAGACGGTGAAAGAAAGATCGGAAGTACACCGGTTATTTTTCCCTAATTGGGCACGGTGTGGACACGGCGGATACGCATTGTGACGTCACGTCTGTCCGTCCACACGCCGGTAGTCTTTCTGGTTAGGGGCCGCACGGCCGAGTGCACAGCTCAGCGTCTGCTGCTGGGGCCGGGGGCTGCGGGGGCTGCGGGGGCTCCGGGGCGTACAGCAGTGTCTCCGCAGGCTCCGCAGGTCCCCGGCATCCTAGTAAGCGGCGCACGTGCGGCGAGGCGAAGCTGTGCGGCCCGAGTCGCAGTGCTGACTGCGTTACGCGTTTGTCGCAGTGCGCGCCCGCTGCCGCGCCGCACTCCTTGTCCGTGCGTGCCCGTGCCCAGCTGCTAGCCAGACCCACCCCCTCAAGGCCGGGTAACGTTTGGCCTTCACCCCAGTTCAATCTCAAACCCAATGGTTTGTCCCTCTCTCTCGCGTCTCAGACATCGAGGTGAACGGGGGTGGTGGTGGTGGGTCACTAGTTGGCGGCGGCCCCGCACTCGCTCCCCTGAGCAGCCCCGGGGCCCCACCGTCTCAAACAGCCCCCGCCGCTGCAGCTGTCCCGGCTCGGCCTCGGGCCCGGCCCTCACTCCCACCGCCCTCATGCACCTATGCCTCATCCTTTGTCTCCAAGACTTCCCCCGCCCCCTTTGTCCTGCTCCATGTCATCCTCGCTGTGCGCGCTCGGCTCGGCCGGCCGGCGAGCAGGTGGGATGCTCATCACAAGCAGTACGTCCTTGCTGTTTGTCCGCAGCACTGCCAAAAGAGAGAAAAAAAAAACACACACACACAGGCCGGCGCCCAGTGGGTAGGCAATCCTCCGCTTGCACATGCATGCGTGTCGTGCGGGCTGGCCTATCCTCGCTCTCGCAGGCGCTCCGTCATCGCCGTCACTTTTTTAGTGACGGGGAAAAAAATATGAGACGTTCTTCATAGACGTCCTTCGTGTCAGAAGACGGCGCGGATGCGGCGATCCAGGCGTTCCATCGTGTGTGAACGGTCCGCTGGCGCCTCATATGCACCGTGCAGCACAGCCAGCGCCAGCACCGCCCTGCTGGCCCAGTGCGCCCCGCGCCCCAGCGGCACCCCCTGCACCTCCGCTCCACTGTCGTCGCGTCGCGAGCTCGCTGCTAGTCTTTACGACACCGTAAAACCATCATGTCATCCCACACCTGCTCGCAGCGCTCCGCCCGGCTCGGCCCTTCGCACCGTCGTCCCGGCCACGCCTTCTCCCCGGCGCAATTTATATTTTTTCCCCGCGCACGCGCGCGCGCGCGACCCGGCGCCGCTCTTCATTTTGTTGCGTCACGTAGTACCACACGTGCTGACACCTGCCGGCGCCCCAGGCACGTGTCGCGGCGTGTGTGACGTATGGCGTGCGGCCCATATGTGGGACAGAGAGAGAGAGAGAGAGAGAGAGAGAGAGAGAGAGAGAGAGAGAGAGAGAGAGAGAGAGAGAGAGAGAGAGAGAGAGAGAGAGAGAGAGAGAGAGAGAGAGAGAGAGAGAGAGAGAGAGAGAGAGAGAGAGAGAGAAAGAGAAAGAGAGAGGGAGAGAGGGAGAGAGAAAGAGGGCGCATTATTCCCGTGTTATCCCCGCTCTTACGTGCAGCGCAGGTAGGTGGTCCACACCACACACAAGGTCTCGGACAGGTGGGATCCGTCTTTATGGTTTCTTCCTTTAGGGGTTTCCTCCCGCTCTGCCCCCGAACGCGTTGTGTGAGAACGGTTACCCCTCCTCCTCCATGGCCCGCCCACTCTCTCAACTGCGAACGAAACACGCTTGGCAGCCTGCGCACGTAAATTCTTTTTTTAAATTTTTTAATGATACGAAGCCTTGTGTGAGTTTGGGGATAGGTAAAAGCTGAGTTTTGTTTCTTAAGTGGGAGGAGAAAGAGCAGGAAGAGCTCCGGGGAGGGATAGGCGAGGATAGGTGTCTCGAAGCCTTTTGAGCCGTAATGAATTCCCCGGCATTAATGAGGGTGCAGCGTGCCGCACTTCGCGCGCGGCACACTTCCCGCGCCGCCGTGTGACCCAAGTGCACCGCGGCCATCAACTTCCCCTCCGACTGGCATGAGCGACTGGGATGTAGCGGGGAGGTTCGCGGGCCGCAGGCCGCGGGCGGAGAACCGTCTCGCCAGAAGTCAAACTCGGGCGTAAAGGTAGCCTTTATGGATGCGGAGCTTCCAGCGGGCTAAGCAGCGCGCGTAAAGCCCGAATTACTGCACCTATCCCATAACGGGGAATGCGCGCGCCAACGGTCGCCGTCACACTTAAATCTTTACTCGCCCACCCTGTCTCTCTCGCTCCCACACACACACTCGGCACTGCAACGTTGTTATCCGCCGCATCACGGCGAGCATTATCGGCCCCCGCCGGTCCTCGCCGCACACAGCCGTAGTGCCGGTTGCATATCCACCAGTTCGCAGGCGCCGTCGGAAACGACAGCCCTGACCGAGAGGCCCCGGCGAGGAATAACAGCCTCATAATTCGGTTGCCGCGCAGACAATGGGACCGAACCCACCTCTCACCATCCCTCTTCCACTTAATGGACCTTCGCTGTAGACATCTCACTCTGCCGCGCTGCTCTCGTCCCCTCCTGCGGGATGTGGGGATTCTCCTTCACCTACAATAACATCAACTGCGACAACAACTTTTGATTACAGACTCTGCTGGAAGTGGGGAGGGGACTTCCGAGGGCCTTGGGTGGGTGGGTGGGTGCGCGCTGCGTCCAGTGTTCTACCGTATATCGCCACAGCACACTAGACCCCCCCCCCCCCCCCCCCCACGGGCCAGTGGCTCTCATATGTGCGCTTCCCACGGGTGTTAACTGTGTGCGGTGCGCGCACGTCAACCCCCCGGTTTTTGTTCAGCACGCGCGCCCTCCTCCAAGTGGAAAATTGATGTACTGCGCGCTCACGCGACCCGTGGGCGTACCTCATTTGCGACAGGAGAGAGAGAGAGAGAGAGAGAGAGAGAGAGAGAGAGAGAGAGAGAGAGAGAGAGAGAGAGAGAGAGAGAGAGAGAGAGAGAGAGAGAGAGAGAGAGAGAGAAACCCTAACAAAACAAGGAAGTCCCTCTGAAGCCCACAACGCCGAGTCCCTCTCAGGTCCTTATTTCTGAAATCCCTAAAATGCATCCAGATGGCTAAAAATTTCTTCTGTGTGATTTTGCCTCGTGGTCAATCATTTTTCGTGGTGTCCCTTTGCCCTTTGTCTCTGTGCTCCACATATGCCTCCCACCCCCGGAACCCAGTTCCCTTTCTTCTCGACTCCCGGTGCCGCCTCTCTGACTTCCCCCTCCTCCTCCTCTTCTTCTTTTTTGTCCCGTTCCACCTGCTCGTGTCGTGAGGGATGAATGACCCCCTTTGTGTGCCGAAAGGTAACCGGCCGCGCGCTGGAACCCTCCTGACCGGCATTCGAACGCAATGAGGGATGAAGGCCCACTGGCACGGCAAACGGGGAACGGCGAGAGCGATGAGCGAGACACGGAGAGTGCTCCGAAACCTGACGCCCGCCGCCCACGGCCCGCCTGCAGCTCGTGCTGGCTTGGGCTCGGGCCCTCACCTTCACTCTGCCGGTGGGAACGGCGCAGAACACCCTGCTGAGCGCAGCGTGTGTTACAGAGCCTGTAGGCTGCAGGCCCTGGCTGCGAGTGGCGACTCCAGAGTGTGGTGCTCTGGTGGGCGGTGTGTGGTGCCTATTGTCTCCGTCCCCCTCCCGGGGGACAAGAGCCTGGGCTCAGCAGGCCTCGGGGAGGGAGTGTGAGACACTGTTGCCACGTGTCCTGGAGGAGCCGCTGCAGGACACCCTATCGTCCGAATCTATGATCCGCATGAGAACAGGAGGACACGACGGCAGACACGGGGATATTTTTTTTTTAGAAATTAGAGGAAGCAACACCAAATCTTGATGATTTTCCGATTATGAGCGGCGCCCCGGCCGGCATGCGGCAGAGCTCTTGTTCTTTGCAGGGTGTATAGGCAGGCTGGGCGAAGGAGCGGCGCAGGAGTGGAAGAAGACATTATCCCATTTGGAGAGGAGCGAGAGTGGAGAGGGGAGTTATGGGGACGAAGGGTGGAGTAGGGGGTGGCGTAGCTGTCGGTAGGGGGGGTTGGCGGCGTGGCGAAGCCAGTCAGGGAAAGCATGGTAGCATGTAGTATGGCATATGGAGAGGGTCAGTCAAACGGCACCCGCGCCGCGGACGCCTTGCGTCTGAGCTGGTGAGTCCGAGCCGAGCGCCCGCGGATGCCGGGGTAGGCACCACGCTGCGCACCGCAGTCCGCTAGTTGCCTACCCTGTCTCTTGCAGGCGCCCGCCCGGGCCGCTCCGGTTGCCTCTGCATTCTGACGACT